>PVJN01039862.1:0-19584 GCA_004026805.1 Lasiurus borealis
ACAGAAAGCCTGGGTCTGCCCCGCCCCCCCCTCTCCACCTCCCTCCCTTCATCCACATCTTCCCCCCACCACCCAGGCGCACGGGCTCCTGACCTGTCCTGCAGGCTCCGAGGGCTGCTTCCCGCCGGGACTTGGGGGCCGGGGCCCTGCGCTGAGGTGCTGCTGGCCGGGGCAGCAGCCATGGGTGGCCACCGCCAGGTCCGGCGGCCTCAGGGCCAGGCCTCTGCTCCCCGGAGTCCTCCTGGCCCCCATCGCTGGTCCGGCGCCTCCTCTGCCTTCAGGGCCCAGGGCCCCTCCAGCCTGATCTTCGGCATGAGCCCCTGCAGGGCGTGATCCGTCCCCCTCACACGCCAGGAGTCCCGTCAAGCTCAGGAAATGTTGAAGCCACCCAGACCTCAGTTTCCCTGTTTGTGAAGTGGGTGCGGTTGGCAGGCGACCCGGTCCTCACTGGTAGTGGCCACCCCCCAGTGCCCTGGCCCGAATGGCCCCAGCCTCTGCCTGGTCTTCTCTGGTGCCTCTCCGGGGTGGTTACCCCCAGGGACTCCTCCTTGGAGTGGCATCTGTCAGCTGCTCTGCTGTGGTTGGAATCAGAGTTCAACCATCTCCCACAGTCACCCCCACCGGCCCCGCCCCTGGGGTGCTGGGCGGGGCACACCTGCGCCTGCCCGCTTTCCCCGGCTCCCCCCAAGGCCAGCTCTGGGCTCTGGAGCATCTGCCAAGGGCCTGGAGGGCAGCGCCCAGCAGACGAGGAACCTACAGGGCAGGCTTGCTTTTCCGCTTGCAAGTTGAGTCCAAATTCTCAGACCCTCTGCTGCTCTTGACACGGGCAGTAACAGGCAAGAAGAAAGACGTGAAGGTGCCGAAACCGGTGTGGCTCAGTGGACAGAGCGTCGGTCTGCGACTGAGGGGTCCCGGGTTCGATTCCGGTCAAGGGCATGTATACCTTGGTTGCAGGCACATCCCCAATAGGGAGCGTGCAGGAGGTGGCTGATCGATGTCTCTCTCTCATCAGTGTTTCTAACTTTCTATCCCTCTCCCTTCCTCTCTGTAAAAAATCAATAAAATATATTTTTTAAAAAAAGAAAGACGCGAGGGTGGTGATGATCAGGATTAACGGCTTGACCTAACTCATCAGAGCGGCTTTCAAGGACCCCCAGGCTGGGTCTGCCCACCCCCCGAGCACGGCTCAGGCAGCGCCTGTGGCATGAGGTTCAGTGCTGAGGGCTGGATCGCACAGCACCCCTCCCCTGGTCTTGGAGATGGTCAAGGCTCCGAACCGTGACAGGGTGGGTGCTGGCCGCCCCCCGCACTCTCTAATCCAGGGCAGCTCCTCCCCATTTTGGTGCTTGGCTCACTCCAGCCTCTGACCTTGGGCTCCTGGGACCTTGGGGACCAGAAGTGCCATTGGAATGGCTCCCTTCCCCTCACTCACTGCCCAGGGCCCAGAACATATGGGTGCCCGAGGGACAGTCCCAGGACTTGGGGAGAGGAAAGGATTGTCCCTAAATGCAACATCCCCAGCTGCCCCCCTCCCCCTGCCCACCCTGCACCTGCCATGACCCCTGGGCAGACATCACCACAGACCACATCCTCCTTGCGGTGGCTGCGGTCGGAAACCCGGGTCTGGTTGGGCCCTGGGAACCCTCGAGGGGTGGGCTGGGCTTTCCCAGCGGGCACAGCTGCGGCTCTGGCCTACCCTGGCCTGCTCCCCGCCCCCTCCCTAGTCTCCTGCCCATCCTCCACCCCTCAGGCCTCAGAGACCCTGCCTGAGGCTGTGGGCTCCTCTCCCTGGCCCAGGTCTCCCCAGCTCTCCCCTCCCCTGCATTCCCCCAACTCAAGCCACTGGTCCCTCTCATCTCACTGCCTTTCCCAGGGGGGTCAGGGAGTGGGCGTCTCGGGGTATGTCCACCTCGGGGTATGACAATGGTTCTGAAATCTCTGAGTCGCTCTGAGGGGTCCGCAGGAGGTGAGAGAGAAGACCCTGGCTCCTCGGGAGACCCTGGCAGTGCAGCCCCCTCCAGCAAATCGGGGGAGAATACCGCTGTTTCCCCTAGAGAACAGGGACTCCCCAACCTGGTGGGGGTCCTCCGGCTTCTGCTGATGAGAAACGGGCACAGAGAGGGAGCGTTTCCTTTCCTAAGACACACAGCAACCTGGTGTGAAGGCCACGTCCTGGTGTCAGCGAGGCCGGGGAGGCTACCCCTGTTTTGGGCATGAGGTGGGGCCAGCCAGGAATTTGGGAAAATGTCAGTGCCGGAACCTCTAACGCTCTAGGGGCGGCTGCTGGAAGGACAGCCCGGGAGGAGAGATTCCAGTAGGGGGCAGTAGAGACCAGCAGGAGAGGGAGCCAAGGCTCCAGAAGGGGCTGGAGCTCTGGGGAGTACTTGAGGCACCACGGAAGGTTTGGGGGATGCAGGACCCCGGTACCAACCTCATCCCTGGAACTGGGAACGGGTGTGGAGGGAGGCAAGTGAGGATGTGTATTCATCATGGAATATATATATATATATATATATATATATATATATATGTAATTTATATATTTTATTCATTTTTTACAAAGAAGGGAGAGAGATAGAAAGTCAGAAACATCGATGAGAGAGAGACATCAATCAGCTGCCTCCTGCACACCCCATTGTGGAGATGTGCCTGCAAGCAAGGTACAAGCCCCCAACCGGAATCGAATCTGGGACCTTTCAGTCCGCAAGCCGACGCTCTATTCACCGAGCCAAACCGGTCTCGGCGGAATATATATTTTAAAAGACATTTTTATTGATTTCAGAGAAGAAGGGAGAGGGAGAGAGAAACATCAATGATGAGAGAATCATCGATAGGCTGCTTCCTGCACGTCCCCCTACGGGGGATCAAGCCTGCAACCTGGGCACGTGCCCTGACCAGGAATCAAACCCAGGACCTTCCGTCCGCAGGCTGACACACTCCATCCACTGAGCCAAACCGGCCCGGGCTCAAGGGATGATTTTTGGTATGGATTTCGATTTCAAGAAATATCGCGTTGAATGTTACTTCCTCCTTAAGTGGGTTTTTGGAGACGGGCATTCTCCTTCCAGCCTCCTGAAGCTTCTCTCCGCTTCCCAGAGGAGAGAGGGAAGGGGCAGAACCTGGAGGGGCGCTAGGACTATCCCGGGCTCAGCAAGGCGACTGGGGCCACCTCTGGAGCCACCAGTGCTGACAACAAACTCCCAAACTCACACTCACCCTCACCTGTCACTCCACAGCGGATGCAGAGACCCCGAGGGCACAGAGAAGTGACTCAGACTCCCAGGCCAGGGGAGGCCCCCCCCCCCACCCCGGGAGGACTCCTGACCCGGAGACCTGACCCTCAGCTGCTCGAGGAGCTTGGGCCCCAGGCCCGAGGGCAGGTTTCTGTCCCACTTCCCCATCCGCCTGAGTCACTGTGAGCACCAGCACTGCTGTCCCACACCTGACAGTAATAGTCGGCCTCGTCCTGGGCCTGGGCCCCGCTGATGGTCAGGGTGGCCGTGTCCCCCGAGTTGGAGCCGGAGAATCGGTCAGGGACCCCTGAGGGCCGGTTGCTATCTCTATAGATGACCAGCACGGGGGCCTGGCGGGGCTTCTGCTGGTACCAGTAGGTATATCTACTTCCAATGCTGTTTCCCCCACACGCGAGCCTGGCCGTCTGTCCCAGGTTCACCGACACCGAGGGCGGCTGCGTCAGCTCGTAGGAGGCCACAGAGGCTGCAGGAGGAAGAGGAGGCAGGAAGGTGAGGGCCCCTTCCCTGGAACCCCCTGCCCGCCCCGCCTGCCTGAGCCCCAGGGATTCCCAGGCCCCAGGGCGCCCCTCGCATCCCCCTCAGCCAGGTGGCCTGGGGGCTCCTGGGGATGGAGCCTCTGAGCAAGGAGCCCTCCCCTTCCTGCTGCAGGGAGCCCCTCAGAGCCCGCAGAGCCTGTGAGCACAGGGGTTCAGCCCCCAGCCCTGAGCCAGCAGCAGGCCCTGCGCCTAACGCCCCCCAAGCAGCGCCCCTGAGCTCGGGGTCAGCCAGGCTGCTCCAGGCCCCGGGGCTGGGGATGGGGAGCCGGGCAGCACCTGTGCAGAGAGCCAGGAGGCGGAGGAGGAGAGGGGTCCAGGCCATGGCGGGCGCCCTGACTCTGCTCGCTGAGACCCAGGCTGCAGGGTCCCTGCCAGCCTCTCTTATCCCCTGGGAGACAGCTGGGGGCATGCAAATCAGCCAGCCTCTGGGGCTGCTGGGAGCGTGTGGGCTCTGAGAAGGGCTCAGTCCAGGGACACAGGGAAGAGGGGCCGCCCCTGTAGCCCCGCCCTCTCCCAGGGGATTCTGGGTTATTCTGGAGCCAGCCTGTGGGGCAGACACCTGCACTTAGATGGTTCCCAGCCTCGGGCCTGCGCTGCCGGCCACGGCCGAGCTCAGAGGGGAGGGCTGTCTGCAGGTGTGAGCCCGGGAGAGAAGGTCCCTGGAGAGGTGAGCTCGAGCCCGAGGTCCCTCAGGGGCCGCCCCAGGCCCCGTGTGTGCACATCAGACCCGGAACAGGTGCACCCCTGGCTAATGGCAGGTGGGTTCTAGGAGCCACTGCGGTGTCTGTGCCTGGTGAGCGCTCAGGGCAGATCAGAGATGCTGTGCCTCATGTCCCCCTGTGCCTGGTGCCTGGGGCAGACCCAGGGCGGGAGGAAGGTGTGACAGCTGCAGAGGGGCAGCAGGAAGGGGGTGGAGGTGGCAGCAGAGGAAGGAAGGGCTGGACCTGAGCTGGAGAAAGAGGCAAATCCCCAGGAACCGGGGGGAGACACAGCCAGCAGGTCCCAGCAGTGACAAAGGGGATGCTGTGGTCACCTCCTGCTCCTTCTGCAGGGGAAGGGGGGTGTGTCCTCCCTGTGCAGGTGGGAATCCCTCAGGCCAGGCCCTCCCAGGCCCCAGGAGACGGGAAGCGGTCTCTGCTGCCGCCTGGTGGCCCCTGCCCTCTGGCTGCAAGAGCGGCAGGTGTCCTCTGTCCAATGTAGATCCTGAGCCTCCTGAGACTCCCTGATCCCTGACCTGCTGGTCCCAGGGGATGGTTGCTGGTCTCCATGGCCACGGCCTGTCTCTGGACCAGGCTCCAGAGGCTCAGGGAGCCCGGGAACTAGGAAGGGGTGCACTTGGAGAATGGGGGTAGGGACACCCCCCTGAAGCCTCACTGTTCATATCCCTGGGGAGGGGGCGTTCCGGGGATGGACTGGGGACACAGGACTGAAGGACTGGCTCTCAGAGGTGGGGGCGCTGGTGCAGGTCCACACAGCACAGGGGCTGGTCTGCCGGGATCAGTTCCCTGTGTCCGTGTGTCCGAGACTTGTCCTTCCCGTTCTTTATGGAAAGACAAGCTCCCCGGGTAAAGACCGGAAGTGGACGGCGTTTGGCGGTTTTGTTTCTGCTTCTCGTTTTCTCAGGGCGTCGCTCTGCTCTCTCCTCCTCTGCGCTGCTTTCAAGGAGGGACCTGCTGGGATCTTGGGGTTCCTCTCTGGGGCATGTGCCCTGCTCCCTCATGCTGTTAGGAGTTTCTCCTCTGAGCTGGTTTGAAGGAATTTGATGGGGATTGTGGGATGTTTTCTGAGTGTGTGTGTGTATGTGTGTGTGGGCATGCTCAGAGCTTGCCAGAGATCTTGGGTCTGTGGGATCCAGGGTTTCCTGGACTTCAGAGTCTCTCTGACGAGTATTTATTCCTCATAGTCCCCTCCCTCCCTGGCATCTCCTCGGCTTCAGAGACACAGTCACAGGCCCTTTGGGCTCTTGCCGGGGTCCCCAACACCCAGAGGCTGTGGGAGTGACTCGGTGTCTTGTTCTATCGGTGGTTTAGCTCTTGTCTAGAGTCTCTCTTCCATGTCACCCAGGACGGGGCCGCTCCTTTCAGGTGACCCACTGTCTGTCCACCCCTCACGGGTGATTTTCACTCAGACCCTGTGGTTGGAGTTGGGTGCTGTGTGTTTAGTCTCCCTCATCTGCAGTTCCATGTTCAGTCCTTTTCCCTCCGGAACAAAGGAATGGGATTTTAGATATCCCTGACTACAGAGTGCATCCTCGGTGAAATTTCTTGGCCAGGGTGATGGTGATGGATTGATTTCTTATTTATTTTTTTGGCTTATCATAGCTCACATTTTCCTGCGTCGCAGCAGGAAATTGTGATGTGACTCCAGACATAGAGAATATTGCCATGTTGAGTGAACAAACTTGCATACATATAACATGTGTGTGTGTGTGTGTGTGTGTGTGTGTGTGTAATGTGTTTGCTGTTCTAAATGACACAGATTCAGGGAAGTTAATGAAGACTCGTTGGTCTTTAGCGACCTGGGCTTACCCTTCCTGCTGGGGCCCGAGCCACGTGCAGCCTCGTGCCCGGTGCCCAGCGCTGAGGCAGCCCTTCCCTCCGGCCAGCCTGGCGCCCTGCTGAGGAGCGTGTGCCTCTGATGCAGGGATGCTCGGCCTCTCAGTGTGTGTGGGAGCTCTGCCCGGGGTGCTGGGCTCCCGGGGTGGCTCTGTGGGGCGGTGGGAAGCTGCTCTCACGGCGGGAGCTGAGGTCTCAGGGGTAATTGCAGGCCCCGGACCCACGGGCGAGGGAGGTGCCCCTGTAGCGGAGGTTTGGGGTGAGCCGTTGGGAAGGCAACGTGAGTGACAAGACGAGGTGTCCTGCCATGTGGTGGCAACCGAGGATCAGCGGTGAGGGCATCCTGAGCTGAGGCAGAGCCTGGGGACCTTGGCCTCAGGCTGAGAGGGTCATGACCTTGGAGAAGCAGTCCTTCTCGGGGAGGGCACAGCTGTGAGCTGCCAGGTCCCAGTGGGGCTGTGAGGTGGGTCAGCCCTGAGCAGGGCCCTGGGTGGTGCCCACAGCTCCGGTTTGGTCTGGACTCCAGGCTGCCCAGATCCGGGGCTTCATGAGCTCAGATGTGCGGGGTTACCTGGGGAGACACTCGAGCATGGGACACTTAGCGGCCTCGTTACCATGGGCAGGACAGGCAGGACCCATTGCCACTGTCCGTATGTCTCCCGCTGCGTGCCCTTCTAGCCAGGCCCTCTGTCTCCCACTCACACGCAGGCCCCGACACCATCAGGGCAGCCGGGACTGTCAGCGTGAACCCGCTCTGTGCCACCTTGCAGAGCGGCTGAGGGGGGAGGAGGGGCAGGCGGGGGAGCTGAGATCGGGGCCTGGTCCAGGCCTGCTCCAGGTTTTGTCGTTGGTCTCCTGGGGCTGGAGGAGCATGTGACACAGACGGGGACAGGGTTTTTGTCCCACTTCCCCCTCTGCCTGTGTCACTGTGAGCACTATCACTGCTGTCGTATGACTGACAGTAATAGTCCGCCTCGTCCTCGGCCCATACCCCGCTGATGGTCAGGGTGTTTGTCTTCCCGGAGCTGGAGCCTGAGAACCGGTCAGGGATCCCCGATGGCCGCTCGCTATCCTTGTAAATGACCGCCACCGGGGCCTGGCCGGGCTTCTGCTGATGCCAGGAAGTATAGTACTTATCCAGCAACTCTCCAGTGCAGGTGATTCTGGCCGTTCCTCCCAGAGCCACCGACAAAGAGCCCGGCTGGGTCAGCTCATAAGAGGCCACAGAGCCTGGAAGAGAGGAGGGGAGGGGGCTTGAGGTGAAGGTCCCATTACCTGTAGGTCCCACCCCGAGGCTGTGCCTGGAGGAGCTCAGGGTTGGAACCGGTCCAGCTGAGGTCCTTCTGAGGTCCTGGTTGGCAGCACCTGTGCAGAGAGTGAGCAGGGGCAGCAGGAGGGCGTTCCAGGCCATAGTGGAGACGCCCCAGGTTCAGCCTCTGAGCCAGCAGCTGGGCCTGTGGACTCAGGGCCTCTCTTATGCTCTGCAAGGGGCTCCTCATGCAAATCGCCTCCTCCCTGGGGGCGACTTGACTGGTTAAGGGGGCGGAGAACAGCTGGGCTGATGGGATTCAAAAGAGGAGCCTCCCTCCCAGCCTGAAACCAGGTTCCTCGGAGCTCTCCATGGTGCTGAGGGAGCCAGGGCTGACCCCTGACCCAGCCCCTGCACACACACCCCAGGCTGACCCTTGACCTCCTCTCTGGATTTGGAGAGAGCCCTGGGTCCTCCCCTCTGGGGACCAGATCACCCATGTGTGCGGGTTGAGCTCAGAGAGACGGGGGCCAGGGGTTCCGCTGCCCCGTGAGAGGCCGGCTCCATGCTCAGACCCAGTGAGGCGGGCCAGGGGCCTCTCAGGCCACCCTTTCTCTTGTTGGAAATAATGGAGGATTTGGACACCCAAAGAGGCAAAGGAAAAACTAAACAAAAACCTGAGAATACCAGATGGATGCTGCAGGGAGAGATTCGTCCTGTACACCTCACAGAAGGAATATGTTGCTTAAAAACAAAAACTATTGAAAGAGAACAAGAAAACAAGTAGCAAAGACAACACATTTGCTAACGAAATACCCAACTGACACCTGGAGGTCAGAGTATACAATAAACTCACCTCCAAACAGGAAGAAGAGAAAGCACTGGGACGCTCCATTTGGAACGTGGGGAGTTGTCAGGAAGAACCACGGGGTGAAGAAGATGTATTGGTGGCAACGAGCACAGAAACAGATGCTCATCCTTGGGCATTAGAGAAATGACAAAGTCCCATGAGATCTCAGGTCCCCGCTTCTCACATTGGCTGCAGTGAGAGAAGGGGTGAACCCTGCTTTGGGTGAGGCTGTGGAGAACCGGGATCACTCAGGCCTGGCTCCTGCTCATGGGAAATGGTACCGACGGTCGGGAAAGAGCAGGCAGCTCTTGTCACCGCCACACAACCCTGAGGGACACCGGGCATGTATTTCAGAAAAGTGACACCTTACGTTCCCAAAGAAAAAGGACCGGACGGTGTTCCTGGCACCCGTGGGCATGAGGTCCCCAAGAGCACCATGAGATTCCCTGGCTGGGTGGGGCGTCCACAGACCCTGGTCCACCAGGACCATGGGCCACCACTTGCCAGGAAAAGGAACGATCTCAGGGCCACGACAGTTGGGGGTCGGGGGAGGGGACAAGGGCCCTCTCAGAGGCTGTTCACTCCGGGAGGCTGTCTCTGACCTACAGGCCATTTCTGAAACGAAGACTTGTAGACATGAGGCCGAGACGAGTGGAGCCAGGAGTTGAGGCAGGGAAGGGCCCCTGAAGGGAGAGGCAGGTGAGGTTACAAAGGTAAAACGTGGGAGACCCTGGTGGGGAGAGAAGAGAAGGTTGCTGTGTCTTTATGCTGTTGTGGATCTATGACGCCGCACGTGGGATAAAATTCCATTGAACCAAACATACACCCACCCACCACCGATGTGCACGCGCGCGCGCGCGCGCACACACACACACACACACACACACTCACAGAAATACACGTGCACACACACACACATGGGCGAACACACACATAGGAGCACACACACATGCACACGCACATACACCCACACTCTATGAAGAGGAAAAAAGAGAACATTAACAGAAGAGTTCATGAAAAACAAAAGCAAAGAGCATAAGGAGGAGGTAAATGGAAGAATTAAATGGAAAGTAACGAGACAGAGAGAGAGAGAGACAGAGACACTGAGAGAGACAGAGAGAGGCTGAGGGAGAATGAGGGGGGCCCTCCTCAGCTCCCTCTCACTCTGGCCCTGCCCCCCATCACTGTCAGCTCCATGAGATCCGCCTCCCCTCCTGGGCCAGTTCTCTCCTGCCTCACCTAGAGACTCCCGAGGCCACCTGCCACCCAAGCGTTATTTACTTATGTATTTACTTATGTATGTGTTTGTTTGTTTAATATATATTTTTTATTGATTTCAGAGAAGAAGGCAGTGGGAAAAGGATAGAAACATCAGTGAGGAGGGAGAATCATTGATCAGTGCCTCCTGCACACCTCCTACTGGGGATCGAGCCCACAACCCGGGCCTGTGCCTTTGACCGGCACTGAACCCTGACCTGGTTCATGGGTCCATGATCAACCACCGAGCCACGCCGGTCGGGCTATTTTTGTCTTTGGAAACTGCTTCATTGCGTGTAACTGATGCACCCTAGAACTTCTGAGGCAAACTTGACTTCTGGTCTCAGAATCTCGGGGCCTCTCTGAAGATAAGGCAACAGGTAAGGGTCGGGGCCTGCCCTGTGAAGGACACACGGACTTGTTAGGGACAAAGTCACCACACCCCTTTGGAGAGCAGCCCTTCACAGGAGGGGAGAGCGGGTGACCCTCAGACCTTGTGGCTCCAGCTGCCCGGGCTGACAGAGGTCACTGCGGGGTCAGCCCTGATCCATCTCCTCCTGCTCCCTGTCCATCCTCAGTGGCCGGGGTCCCGCCCGTCTCTCAAAGGCCTGTCCTGGGCCCACAAATGGAGGCTCTGGTGCAGCTGGAGGAGCCAGGTCCTGCTCCCCTCTGGTCCTGCACAGACCTCCCCACAGGCACCTCATGGGCATTGCCCACCCTCCACGTGGGCAGGGTCTCTGTCCTGCCTCTTTGAGGACAAGACACTTCCTGCTCTGCCCCATCCTGCCAGGGCCCTGCTTCCCTCCACGAAGCAGCGCTGACAACCGTCCACGTCCAAGGTCCCCTCTGCAGCCCAAGGTCCCTGTTCCTTCCCCGAGCAGAGCCCCGGCCGGGAGCCAGGCCCTGTGCCTCCGGGGATGTGGTCAGCCCAGCCCGACTCTCAGGGGTCTGGTCTTCAGGGTCGGCTGTGGTGGGTCCCAGCTTCCTGCCCACAGGCGAGGGGGGATCAGAATGTGAGTGTGGGCACACGGACCCCATCATGGCTCCCGTTGGCTTCTCCCCGTGGTGCCTTGAGAGGCGAGGAGGCTGAGGGGGTTTGACAGGAAAGAGTCAGCGCCTCAGCTCCTGGAGAGGGTCAGGGAGCAGGTCCCCCGAGTCCCTGGGGAGGAGCAGACGGAGGGAGGGAGGGAGGTTTTAGCCCCAGTTCCCCTTTGGTTGTGTCACTGTGGCTCACCCGATTTGGCCACCAATGTCATAGTCTGCTCCACAGATGTACTCAGCCTCCTCCTCAGACTGGAGGCTGGAGATGGTCAAGTAGCGGTCGGCCCCGGAGCTGGAGCCCGAGAAGCGATCGGGGACCCCGTCCCCCTTGCCGTGGCTTCCGGAACTCGTAACATACATGATGTACCGAGGGGCCTGTCCTGGCTTCTGCTGATACCATTCAATAGTGTAGCCGCGGTGCTCCTGGCTCAGGGTGCAGGTGAGCTTGACCGGGGCCCCCAAGAAGGCAGAGGCATCGGGTGGCTGGGTGAGCACGGGCAGGGCACAGAGACCTGCGGACAGAAAACACAGAGCGATGCCTAATGCACCCCGATGCGCAGGCGCCCCGAGGACGGAGCTGGAAGGGAGGATGGGGGGCCGGACCCAGGGGCGCTGTGGCCGCTCCGACCTGTGGAGACGACCAGGGGCAGGAGGTAGAAGGGAAGCCAGGCCATGGTGGGCGGGTCCTGAGCGCTGCCTGGGGCTGCCCTGCTGGCCCTGGCCCTGCCAGCCCCTGTCTTATCCTGTCTGCCTGCAGCTCAGGGGGGAGGAGCCGGGATGCAAATCTGTCTGGGCCACAGGGTCTGTGGCAGCTGCTGTCCACCCCGCCCTGAGCCAGGGCCTCAGCTGGGCCTCCCCTGAGGGCAGAGGGCAGGTGTGGGTTTCATTGCTCAGAGCTGGTTGGCCCACAGAAGGGGCTTTAAAGGAGCTCAGTCCTGCTCTTTGCACTTGACCCAGCCCAGGGGACTCTGACCTCTAAGGGCCCAAATCAGGGCCCGCAGCGCCCCCTGGAGTCCCCAGGGTGAATGTCACCTCCCTGTGCAGCCAGCTCCTTATAGTGACTGCTTCTGAGAGCTTCCTGGAGGCTGTGACAGGTGGGGAGTGTGAGCCTGGCCCCTCACTCAGCATCACAGGAGCCCACTGCACCCTCTGCTGGGGGCCACGCATCTCCCGCCGGCCAATGAGGAGGGAGCGTCCTTGGGAGGTTAGGGATTTTCCCAGAATCCCTCAGACACAGAGGAGGAGTCAAGACTCCAATGCAGGAGACTCGCCTCAGAGCCTGACCTGTGAGCCCCCTCCCTGCCCTGCCCCTCACCCAGCTCCCTCCTCCCTCCTCCCAGGCCTCCTGAGCCCTCTGGTCCCGCCCTGTCTTTTCTATCCAGGTGTCCGTCCTCCTGAGTCTGGGTGAGCAGCACTGAGATCCTCAGGGGGTTGGTCTCTGTGTTTCCAGGGGAACGGGGACCTGTGTGTGGACTGAGGCAGGGACCTACCCCTCTCATTGCGTAGCCAACACCACGGAGCCAGGTGTCAAAGGCACCTGGGAATCAGGTCCTGCTTAGGGCCCGTGTCGGACCAGGCTGCTCCCCGTTTGGGTCAGGATTGCCCTCTGACCTGGCCCAGGCCACAGCGTGTGGAGCCGGGTCCGTGTAGGGAGCGGAAACCGTGGACGGTATGAAGCGTCTTTGGGGAGAAAGCAGGTTTCTCCTGATACCCCAAGAACATTTAAGTCTCCCAGCCCCGTGCTGCTGGGAATGTCTTGTAACTGATTGGCTCCTACACGCCGTCGACACTGCACAGGGAGGGACGGGGGAGGCGCTGGGTGACTCCTGAGCACAGACAGTGTGACCCCAGTCTCTTCTCAGCGCCGGGTCTAAAGAGGGAACTGCCTCGGCCACGTCCCCGCTACTCCAGCTGAGGAGGCACCAGCTGCCCTCTCCCTCCCCGCCCCATGCTGCCTCTCCTCACCCCCAATCCTCAGGTTCTCCCCAGGTCCCTGCCGGCCAGTCCTGCTGCCCAGGCCTCACCCCTGAGCTGTGGGACCGGTGACCACGTGGGGGTGACCGGTGCGTACCTCCCGGGTGCCCTGACCTCCAGGGAAGGGTGTGTGCTGGGCAAGGAGGCCAACGTGCCCCTTTGGGAGAACAGCAGGTCATAGGTCACCCACCCCCACCCACACCTCCCGGTCCCTAAGCATTCCTGTCCTCAGCCTGCCCTCTGGGTCTCTGGGCAAAACACAGCACCTGCCTCGGGGGGTTCATGGAAATGACCTTCCCACGGAGAAGGACACTCCCAGCCACATTTGTGCATTTATTTTTAAACGTCTTTTTATTGATTGTAGAGATGGAGGGAGAGGGGAGAGAGATAGACACTTCAACAAGGAGAGGGAATTCTTGATTGGCTGCCTCCTGCACCCGCCTCCTGGGACCGAGCCCACCATCCGGTCACGTGCCCTGGAGCAGAATCGGACTCAGAACCCCTCATCTGCTGGGCCCGGGCTCTACCCGCTGAGCCACACCAGTGAGGGCCCCCCATGTTTATTTCAAGATTAAAAGTTCTAGGTCACGCTGACACTGATGGGTAATGAATGTGTCTGGGGGCCCCGGTCTCCGGTAAACTGGGGTTCTGTTGGCCACGGTGGGGTCGCTGTGGAGCTGAGGGGCCTGCTGTTACAGACGTTCCCCCTCACGGGGTCCAGCCCGCTCCCGGGGCAGATCCCAGGCCCCCCCACTCCTGGCCTCCTGCTGCCGTACAGCACCAGGGCTGTGGGGCTGCATGTGGATCGTCCAAAGGGGCCGAGGCTGCCCCGCTCTCGCTCCACACGACCCCCCTCTGTACTCAGCGCTGGGCCTGCGCCCTCGGGGCTGGAGGAGAGGGTGACACAGGGAGGTTTCTGTCCCACTTCCCCCTCTGCCTGAGTCACTGTGAGCACCGCTGTCCCACACCTGACAGTAATAGTCGGCCTCGTCCTGGGCCTGGGCCCCGCTGATGGTCAGGGTGGCCGTGTTCCCCGAGTTGGAGCCGGAGAATCGGTCAGGGACCCCTGAGGGCCGTTTGCTATCCTCATAGATGACCAGCACGGGGGCCTGGCCGGGCTTCTGCTGGTACCAGTGAACCAATTTACTTCCAATGCTGTTTCCCCCACACGTGAGCCTGGCCGTCTGTCCCTGGTTCACCGACACCGAGGGCGGCTGCGTCAGCTCGTAGGAGGCCACAGAGGCTGCAGGAGGAAGAGGAGGCAGGAGGTGAGGGCCCCTTCCCTGGAACCCCCTGCCCGCCCCGCCCGCCTGAGCCCCAGGGATTCCCAGGCCCCAGGGGGCCCCTCGAATCCCCCTCAGCCAGGTGGCCTGGGGCACCCGGGGATGGAGCCTCTGAGCAAGGAGCCCTCCCCTTCCTGCTGCAGGGAGCCTGTCAGAGCCAGCAGGGCCCGTGAGCACAGGGGGCTCAGCCCCCCACCCCTGAGCCAGCAGCAGGACCTGCGCCTAATGCCCCCCAAGCAGCGCCCTGGGTCTCAGGATCAGCCAGGCTGCTCCAGGCCCCGGGGCTGGGGAGGGGGAGCCGGGCAGCACCTGTGCAGAGAGCCAGGAGGCCGAGAAGGAGAGGGGTCCAGGCCATGGTGGGCGCCCTGACTCTGCTCGCTGAGGCCCAGGCTGCAGGGTCCCTGTCAGCCTGTCTTATCCCCTGGGAGACAGCTGGGGGGCATGCAAATCAGCCAGGCCCCGGGGCTGCTGGGAGCGTGTGGGCTCTGAAAGGGCTCAGCCCAGGGGCTCAGCCCAGGGACACAGGGAAGAGGGGCCGCCCCTGCAGCCCCGCCCTCTCCCAGGGGATTCTGGGTTATTCTGGAGCCAGCCTGTGGGGCAGACACCTGCACTTAGATGGTTCCCAGCCTCGGGCCTGCGCTGCTGGCCACGGCCGAGCTCAGAGGGGAGGGCTGTCTGCAGGTGTGAGCCCGGGAGAGAAGGTCCCTGGAGAGGTGAGCTCGAGCCCGAGGTCCCTCAGGGGCCGCCCCAGGCCCCATGTGTGCCCAGCAGAACCGGAACCCGTGCCCCCCTGGCTAATGGCAGGTGGGTTCTAGGAGCCACTGCGGTGTCTGTGCCTGGTGAGCGCTCAGGGCAGATCAGAGATGTTGTGCCTCATGTCCCCCTGTGCCTGGTGTCTGGGGCAGACCCAGGGTGGGAGGAAGGTGTGACAGCTGCAGAGGGGCAGCAGGAAGGGGGTGGAGGTGGCCGCAGAGGAAGGAAGGGCTGGACCTGAGCTGGAGAAAGAGGCAAATCCCCAGGAACCGGGGGGAGACACAGCCAGCAGGTCCCAGCAGTGACAAAGGGGATGCTGTGGTCACCTCCTGCTCCTTCTGCAAGGAGGAGCGGGGTGTGTCCTCCCTGTGCAGGTGGGAATCCCTCAGGCCAGGCCCTCCCAGGCCCCAGGAGGCTGGAGGCAGTCTCTGCTGCCCCCTGGTGGCCCCTGCCCTCTGGCTGCAAGAGCGGCAGGTGTCCTCTGTCCAATGTAGATCCTGAGCCTCCTGCTCAGGTGAGACTCCCTGATCCCTGACCTGCTGGTCCCAGGGGATGGTTGCTGGTTTCCATGGCCACGGCCTGTCTCTGGACCAAGCTCCAGAGGCTCAGGGAGGCCGGGAACTAGGAAGGGGTGCACTTGGAGGATGGGGGTAGGAACACCCCCCTGAAGCCTCACTGTTCATATCCCTGGGGAGGGGGCGTTCCGGGGATGGACTGGGGACACAGGACTGAAGGACTGGCTCTCAGAGGTGGGGGCGCTGGTGCAGGTCCACACAGCACAGGGGCTGGTCTGCCGGAATCAGTTCCCCGTGTCCGTGTGTCTGAGAGACTTGTCCTTCCCGTTCTTTATGGAAAGACACGCTCCCCCGGTAAAGACCGGAAGTGGTCGGCGTTTGGCGGTTTTGTTTCTGCTTCTCGTTTTCTCAGGGCGTCACTCTGCTCTCTCCTCGTCTGCGCTGCTTCAAGGAGGGACCTGCTGGGATCTCGGGGTTCCTTTCTGGGGCATGTGCCCTGCTCCCTCATGCTGTTAGGAGTTTCTCCTCTGCACTGGTTTGAAGGAATTTGATGGGGATTGTGGGATGTTTTCTGAGTGTGTGTGTGTGTGTGTACGCGTGTGGGCTCAGAGCTTGCCAGAGATCTTGGGTCTGTGGGATCCAGGGTTTCCTGCACTTCAGAGTCTCTCTGACGAGTATTTATTCCTCATAGTCCCCTCCCTCCCCGGCATCTCCTCGGCTTCAGAGACACAGTCACAGGCCCTTTGGGCTCTTGCCGGGGTCCCCAGCACCCAGAGGCTGTGGGAGTGACTCGGTGTCTTGTTCTATCGGTGGTTTAGCTCTTGTCTAGAGTCTCTCCTCCATGTCACCCAGGATGGGGCTGCTCCTTTCAGGTGACCCACTGTCTGTCCACCCCTCACGGGTGATTTTCGCTCAGACCCTGTGGTTGGAGTTGGGTGCTGTGTGTTTGGTCTCCCTCGTCTGCAGTTCCATGTTCAGTCCTTCTTTTCCCTCCGGAACAAAGGAATGGGATTTTAGATATCCCTGACTACAGAGTGCATCCTCGGTGAAATTTCTTGGCCAGGGTGATGGATTGATTTCTTATTTATTTTTTGGCTTATCATAGCTCACATTTTCCTGCGCCGTAGCAGGAAATTGTGATGTGACTCCAGACATAGAGAATATTGCCATGTTGAGTGAACAAAACTTGCATACATATAACATGTGTGTGTGTGTGTGTGTGTGTGTGTGTGTAATGTGTTTGCTGTTCTAAATGACACAGATTCAGGGAAGTTAATGAAGACTCGTTGGTCTTTAGCGACCTGGGCTTACCCTTCCTGCTGGGGCCCGAGCCACGTGCAGCCTCGTGCCCGGTGCCCAGCGCTGAGGCAGCCCTTCCCTCCGGCCAGCCTGGCGCCCTGCTGAGGAGCGTGTGCCTCTGATGCAGGGACTCTCGGCCTCTCAGTGTGTGTGGGAGCTCTGCCCGGGGTGCTGGGCTCCCGGGGTGGCTCTGTGTGGCGGTGGGAAGCTGCTCTCACTGCGGGAGCTGAGGTCTCAGGGGTAATTGCAGGCCCCGGACCCACGGGCGAGGGAGGTGCCCCTGTAGCGGAGGTTCGGGGTGAGCCCTTGGGAAGGCAACGTGAGTGACAAGACGAGGTGTCCTGCCATGTGGTGGCAACCGAGGATCAGCGGTGAGGGCATCCTGAGCTGAGGCAGAGCCTGGGGGCCTTGGCCTCAGGCTGAGAAGGTCATGACCTTGGAGAAGCAGTCCTTCTCGGGGAGGGCACAGCTGTGAGCTGCCAGGTCCCAGTGGGGCTGTGAGGTGGGTCAGCCCTGAGCAGGGCCCTGGGTGGTGCCCACAGCTCCGGTTTGGTCTGGACTCCAGGCTGCCCAGATCCGGGGCTTCATGAACTCACATGTGCGGGGAGACCTGGGGAGACACTCGAGCATGGGACACTTAGCGGTCTCGTTACCATGGGCAGGACAGGCAGGACCCATTGCCACTGTCCATATGTCTCCCGCTGCGTGCCCTTCTAGCCAGGCCCTCTGTCTCCCACTCACACGCAGGCCCCGACACCATCAGGGCAGCCGGGACTGTCAGCGTGAACCGGCTCTGTGCCACCTTGCAGAGCGGCTGAGGGGGGAGGTGGGGCAGGCGGAGGAGCGGGGATCGGGGCCTGGTCCAGGCCCGCTCCAGGTTTTGTATTTGGTCTCCTGGGGCCGGAGGAGCATGTGACACAGACAGGGACAGGGTTTTTGTCCCACTTCTCCCTCTGCTTGTATCACTGTGAGCACTACCACTGCTGTCCCATGACAGACAGTAATAGTCAGCCTCGTCCTCAGACTGGAGGCTGGAGATGGTCAAGTAGTGGTTGGCCCCGGAGCTGGAGACCGAGAAGCGATCGGGGAACCCGTCCCCCTTGCCGTGGCTTCCGGAAATCGTAACATACATGTACCGAGGGGCCTGTCCTGGCCTCTGCTGATACCACTGAATAGGGTAGCCGCGGTGCTCATGGCTCAGGGTGCAGGTGAGCTTGACCGTGGCCCCCAAAGAGGCAGAGGCAGCGGGGGGCTGGGTTAACACGGGCAGGGCACAGAGACCTGCGGACAGAAAACACAGAGCGATGCCCAATGCACCCCGATGCGCAGGCGCCCCGAGGACGGAGCTGGGAGGGAGGATGGGGGGCCGGACCCCGGGGCGCTGTGGCCGCTCTGACCTGTGGAGACGACCAGGGGCAGGAGGTAGAAGGGAAGCCAGGCCATGGTGTGTGGGTCCTGAGCGCTGCCTGAGGCTGCCCAGCTGGCCCTGGCCCTGCCGGCCCCTGTCTTATCCTCTCTGCCTGCAGCTCAGGGGGGAGGAGCCGGGATGCAAATCTGTCTGGGCCACAGGGTCTGTGTCAGCTGCTGTCCCCCCGCCCTGAGCCAGGGCCTCAGCTGGGTCTCCCCTGAGGGCAGGGGCAGGTGTGGGTTTCATTGCTCAGAGCTGGTTGCCCCACAGAAGGGTCTTCAGAGGAGCTCAGTCCTGCTCTTTGCACTTGACCCAGCACAGGGGACTCTGACCTCTAAGGGCCCGAAACCAGGGCCCGCAGCGCCCCCTGGAGTCCCCAGGGTGAATGTCACCTCCCCGTGCAGCCAGCTCCTTATAGTGACTGCTTCTGAGAGCTTCCTGGAGGCTGTGACAGGTGGGGAGTGTGACCCTGGCCCCTCACTCAGCATCACAGGAGCCACTCCACCCTCTGCTGCCACTCCTGCCGGCCAATGAGGAGGGAGCGTCCTTGGGAGGTTAGGGATTTTCCCAGAATCCCCCAGACACAGAGGAGGAGTCAAGATTCCAAAGCAAGAGACTCGCCTCAGAGCCTGACCTGTGAGCCCCCTCCCTGCCCTGCCCCTCCCCCAGCTCCCTCCTCCCTCCTCCCAGGCCTCCTGAGCCCTCCTGTCCGGCCCTCTCTTCTCTACCCAGGTTTTCGTCCTCCTGAGTCTGGACTGAGGAGCGCTCTCGGCGTTGGCATCGGCATTTCTTTGAAATGTGGGCCCGTCTGTGCACATAGGTGGGGCCTCTGAAATACCAATTTTTAAAAACTCAGAACAAGAATCATGTAAGAGTATCGGTATGTTCCTTTTAATTCCTGTTGAAATGGTAATAATTTCAGCACAGACAGTTTAACGAAACCTCGTATGAAAACGGACACCACTTGTGTCTTCCCATGATTAACATCTGGACGCTGGATCCTGTCAATGACATGTTGCTGGTTTACATGTTCCGTCCTCCGGACCAGACTGCTCTCCACGTCTGGTGTCTCTGCCACTTTCTCTTGGAAAAGGAGCGAGCCCGGCTGGCATGGCTTGGTGTGTGATCATTGACCTATGAACCCTGTGGGGGATGGGTACCCTGTGGAGGATGGTACCCATGGTGAGTGGGTGCCCTGTGGATGGGGTGCACTGAGCTCAGTGTGAGGGAGAATGGGGTGTGAGGGGAAAGGCATTCCGGATGGGGGTCCCCCAGCTCCATCAGGGCTCTGGGAGGGAGCAGCAGTCTGCAGATGCGGGTGCCTCTCTCCTGAGGGATGAGGAGGCCCGTCCTTCTCCCTGTTACCGGGTCTCCGGCTGGCATCCGGGGACTCCTGTCTCCGCTGCCGTCCGCAGCCTTTCCCAGAGGCCTCCAGGGCAGACTCCAGTCTGGGGCTCATTTTGCTCCCACGGAGCCAGAGCTCTTTGAGGAGTCTGCCCCAGGCCTCCCTCAGGAGCGCCCCCTCTGGCTGGGGTAGGTGGGTGCTGGCTCTCAGGGATGTGCCTTCTAATGTGCTTGGAGGCACTTCCCCGGTTCGGGGTTGCCCTGCT
>PVJN01039863.1:0-18719 GCA_004026805.1 Lasiurus borealis
ATTTGGCACCACGGCGCCCCCTGCTGCCTCGCTGTAGCAAGAGCAGCCTGGCTCCTGCAAGCTACCAGCAACCAGAGACCCTGGGGGATCACTCTTCTTTATTTATTTGAGGAATCTTCTAATTTATTTTATTTTATTTATTCTATTTTATGTTTTTGTTGATTTCAGAGAGGAAGGGAGAGGGAAAGAGGTAGAAACATCTGATGACAGAGAATCATTGATGGGCTGCCTCCTGCACGGCCCCCCGACTGGGTATTGAGTCCACAACCCCGGCATGTGCTCTGGACCAGAATCGAACCCTGGATCCTTTAGTCTGCAGGACAATGCTCTAACCACTGAGCAAAACCCAGCTAGGGTTGGATTGGAGCCCGAGCAGAGAGTGGGCAGCTGAAGTGGTGCAGGAGGGGCAGGCAGAGTTGGGGTAAACAGGCCCTGGAGAGATTCAAGGGGTCCAGGGCCCCGGGAGATGGTTTAGTTCTTGGTTTGAGATGTGACCTTGGGCGAGTCCCTTCTCACAGAATGTCGGTCCCCACACCTGCAAGACGGGACAGTTGATGTGCCTGCTGCACAGCATTGCTGTCAGATGGATGAGATTGTGCCAGAACCTTAGAAACCTGGAGCCCGGGCCCGGTGCCTGTGCGCAGTGTCTCCCACTGAGTGCTCCCCAGCTCCCTGTACCCCCACCTCTCTCTCTCTCTCTCTCTCTCTCTCACACACACACACACACACACACACGCGATCTTCCTGATCTCAGTAGCTCATGGGAGTCCTTCAACCACACAGGACTGCAGCCCGTAACACACCAAACCCTTACCACCACCACCCCCGAGGCTCTGTCCCCCAGACCCAGTCAGTCACCCAGGCACCCACCATGCTCTCTCGGGGTCCCCCTAGTCCCCACCGGTTACCCCCACCTGCGCCCCCGACAGTCACCACCACAGAGGCCGGTTTTAACAAAACAAGAAATGCCTTTACTTCTGAGGCCCCCCCCTTGGCGGGGAGGCAGGAAGTAGAACAGAAAAGGGGTATCTTAACTTAAAAAAAAAAAAGTAAAATTAGTCAAATACTGATGCTGCGGGTACACACGGGGCTGGCTGCCTCCCACGCAGCCCCCGCCCGCTTCCCACCGGGGTTGGCACCGAGGTGGCACCAGGAGGGGCCCCCTGCCCGGCCCCTCCTCCTCCTCCTCTTCCTGCCGCCGAGTCACCACTGCAGGAAGTCGCGGACGAACTTCCAGAGCTTGGTGACCCACAGGTTGACGCCGAGGTCCATCAGGTACTGGATCTCGGGCGTGAGCATGCGGCGGCAGAGCTGGGCGTGGCGCCGGCCGATGCTCTTCTTGAGGTTGTAGCCCAGGATGGACTTGGCGCCCAGGGGCTGCCAGGGCTGCATGGCGGCGTCCTGGATGGCGGCGGCGTCCACGGCGCGGCCGCCGTCGATGCAGATGCGCCGCATGCGCTCGTTGGCCCGGCGGAGGGCGGCCACCTCGCGGGCCATGCGCTCGCGCCCGAAGGCCTCCACCCGGCGCCAGAAGCTGGCGTTGAAGTGGCGGTAGAGGCGGGCGTCCAGCACGTTCCAGGCGGTGGCGCGCCGGTACAGCTCGCCCGACAGGCGGGGCACGGCCGAGGCGCGGCGGGCGTTGAGCTTGAAGTACGTCACGTCCTCCAGCTCCCAGCACAGCAGCTCCTTGAGCAGCACGAGCGACTCGTCGAAGTACTCCTGCAGCAGCACCAGGTGGAAGCGGCGCTCCACCTCCAGGATGTGCTCGCGCACCCGCGGGCTGCGCGGGTCCAGGCCGCTGTCGTAGCCCAGGTCGAAGAAGAGCAGGTTGCGGAGGTAGTGCGCGTTGTAGCCGCGGGGGTCGTAGTAGCGCTCGGGGTCCCGCAGGAACTCCGCCAGCTTGTCCCGGCCCGACGGGCCCGGCAGCTTCCAGGTGAAGGGCACCACCGAGCCGAAGTAGTGGAAGGACGACTCGAAGAGGCGGGCCGGGTCGCGCAGCACCGTGATGAAGGTGGCGTTGGGCCGCACCAGGCCCCGCACCTCCTCGTAGTGGAAGCGCATGTGGTTGCAGATGATGTTGAAGCAGGCGCCCGGCCGGTAGTCCTGCACCAGGCTGCGCGCGAAGAAGGCCGGGTAGTCGAAGTCGTTGCGGCCGTTGGGGAAGGCGAAACGCAGCCCGTGCTTCTGGCCGAAGCGGAACAGGATGTTGAGCAGCGTGCTGCTGGCCGTCTTGTGCGTCTTCATGAACACGATGTCGCGGCGCGGCTGGCAGGCTCCGGGCGGCGAGGAGGAGGAGGTGTTGGCGGGGCTCACTGCTCCAGCAGCTGCCATGGGGGTCTCCGACTCGCTCTGGGGAGCCGGGGAGCAGGAGGCGGTGCCCTCCGGGGTCCTGCTGGGCACAGAGGGGTGAGGAGAGCCTCAGAGATTGCCTCAGGTGGGGCTGGGGAGGGGCAGGCAGGTGTCAGGACCTCATCAGGCCCTGGTGTCCAGGCAGCAGGGTGGTGGGGGGCAGGGGTGGCGGGGGAGCCAGGATGGGGACCAGACGGGCCTTCCTCCAGGCCGCCGTGCCCGGGTCAACGCTGTGGTCTCTCTGGCCTCACGTTCCTCGCGTGTAAAATGGGCAAGAAAACATGCTCTTTTCGTGTCGTGGGCGTGAGGTCTAAGGGAGACCAGCGTGCTGGTTCTTTTCTTTTTTTAAATTTATCCCTTTTTAAAAATATATATTTTAGCCGAGACCGGTTTGGCTCAGTGGATAGAGCGTCGGCCTGCGGACTGAAAGGTCCCAGGTTCCAGGTTCGATTCCAGTCGGGGGCATGTACCTTGCTTGCGGGCACATCTCCAGTGTGGGGTGTGCAGGAGGCGGCTGATTGATGTCTCTCTCTCATCGATGTTTCTGACTTTCTACCTCTCTCTCTTCCTCTCTGTGAAAAATCAATAAAATATTTAAATATATATATATATATATATATATATATATATATATATATATTTTATTGATTTCTTACAGAGGTACATGCCCTTGAGTGGAATCACACTTGGGACCTTTCAGTCCGCAGGCAGACGCTCTATCCACCGAGCCACACCGGTTTCGGCCAGCTTGCTGGTTCTTGTCTCCTTTGTTGCCACTGCCGTCTGGTGCAGGTAGCATGGATTGGCATGAGGTTGAACCACATGCAACTTTGTAGGCCCCAAACGGCCCATCTTTTCACCAGAAACGATCCATTATCGGTAATTTCCTCTACGTTCAACTTCATACCCACCCGGCTAAGGGCAGGGGCTGCGCCAGGCCTTGTCTGAGCCGCCCAGTGGGGGAAGTGAGAGAGCAGCATGGTGGGGCGGGCACATCCCCAGTAGGGGGCGTGCAGGAGGCAGCCAATAGATGTTTCTCTCTCATCGATGTTTTTTTATGTTTTAATATATTTTATTGATTTTTACAGAGAGGAAGGGAGAGGGATCGAGAGTTAGAAACATCGATGAAAGAGAGAAACATCGATCAGCTGCCTCCTGCACGCCCCCCACTGGGGATGTGCCCGCCATCAAGGTACATGCCCTTGACCAGAATTGAACCCGGGACCCTTCAGTCCACAGGCCGGCGCCCTATCCACTGAACCACACCGGTTTTGGCTCCTCGATGTTTCTAACTCTCTCCCTCTCCCTTCCTCTCTGTAAAAAATAAAATATGTATATTTTTAAAAAACATGGTGCAGGGTGCCCCCTCAGGGCCACCCCCACCCCTGGGTCACCCCGGGGGGGCCACTCACGTAGCGGGCAGGCCAGCGTGCAGCGGGGGGACGGCGTACGAGTAGAGCAGCAGCAGGAAGCTGGTGAAGAGCGCTCCCAGCACCAGCCCCTTGGCCATGGACTCCCAGCGCTTACTCTGAGGCGGCGGCATCTCAGACACCTGTGGGGGCACAGCAAGCAGGGCCGGCGTCAGGGGGCCGAACCCCGGGAACGCCGGCCCCGGCCCCAGGCCTGGCGGGGCTGAGGGGCAGCCTGGGACATTGGGCCCTGCCTTCCCCAGCTCGGCGGCCCCCAGTAAGGTGCAGAGACAGAGAGACAGACGTGTGATGAAACGTGGTGATGGGGCTGCACAGAGACGCTGGCAAAATCCTAACAGAGCCCGCCCAACGCTGAGAAGCTGGAGAGAGGGGCACGGAGAGGTTCCTGCCTCTCAGTCCCGTGTTTGCTGGTTGCTGATTTTCCGTCAATCCTCACCTGAGGACCTGTTTCCCGTTGGTTTTTTAGAGAGAGTGCAAGAGAGAGGGAAAGACGGAGAGAAACATTGATATGGGGGAAACACGTCCATGGGTTGCCTCCTGCACGAGCCCCGGCCAGGGCCCTCGGGGAGGAGTTTGAGGAGGAGCCTGCCTGCAACTGAGGTACCTGCCCTTGACCGGAATCAAACCCGGGACCCTTTGGTCCGCAGGCCGACGCTCTATCCACTGAGCCACACCGGCCAGGGCGCCTGGTTCAGTTTTCATCTTGAAGCTGAGTGGGGACATAGATGTTTACTAGTTTGCTTTATTATTATTATTATTATTATTATTATTATTATTATTATTATTGATTACAGATGGGAAGGGAGAGAGAGAGAGAAACATCAATGATGAGACAGAATCATTGATTGGCTGCCTCTTGCATGCCCCTCCCTATTGAGGATCAAGCCTGCCACCCAAGCATGTGCCCTTGAACGGATTCAAACATGGGACCTTTCAGTCCACAGGCCAGCGCTCTATCCACTGGGCAAATTTATTTATCTATCTATTTATTTATTTATTTATTTATTTATTTATTTATTTATTAAAGATATATTTCTTTTTTTTTTTAATATATTTTATTGATTTTTTTTTTTTACAGAGAGGAAGAGAGAGAGATAGAGGGTTAGAAACATCGATGAGAGAAACATCAATCAGCCGCCTCCTGCACGCTCCCCACTGGGGGTGTGCCCGCCACCAAGGTACGTGCCTATGGGAAACTTGTTGTGCTTGACCAGCCGTTTTGTAGTAAGCTCCAGCCACGTTAGCACTAACCTAGGCACTAACCTCGGGCTAGGTTTCAATTACCCAAAACCCTCTCTCTTCCCCGTAAGTCAGGTGTTTTGCCTTAAGGGCTAGGCCAGGTGTTTTCACCTTAAGGCCTCATTCCTCCTTTTCCCTATAAATACCCCGAACTCCTGTTGAATAAACGAGACTTGATCTCCATTCCTTGTGTCTCTTGTCCCTTTCATCCCCACTCCCCCTCTAGGGTCCTCGTTGACTTAACCCGCGGGTCGGGACACGTGCCCTTGACCGGAATCGAACCTGGGACCTTTCAGTCCGCAGACCGATGCTCTATCCACTGAACCACACCGGTTTCGGCCTTAGTTTACTTTTTATACCATTTTCAGCTCCATAATGAAATCGTTTCCGAAGAAGGAAGAGAAGACCCTGTCCCCTCACCCGTCCCCCCAGGCCTGGTGCCGGGTCTGACTCCCTCTCCTTCCCAAAGCCCCGCCAGTCCCACCGGCGTCTCTGGCGGCACCCTCCCCAGCTGCCGGCGAGGGGCCACCGCTCCCCGTCTCTTCAGTGGCCCCTGGATCTGTAGGGGAGGCAGATGGAGAAACTGAGGCTCGGGGCGAGAAAGGAGAGGGCTCAGGTCAAACAGCCAATCAGGCCTCTGCCTATACACCCAGCAGGCAGGGGTCCCAGGTAACCCCAAATTCCAGATAAACAACAACAACAACAAAAATTGTTCTTAAGTATGTCCCAAATATTGCATGGGACATACTTACACTAAAAAAATAGTTGATATTGCCCTAGCTGGTCTGGCTCAGTGGATAGAGCGTCGGCCTGTGGACTGAAGGGTCCCGGGTTCGATTCCGGTCAAGGGCACATACCTTGGTTGTGGGCACATCCCCAGTGGGGGGCGTGCAGGAGGCGGCTGATGGATGTTTCTCTCTCATCAATGTTTCTAATTCTCTATCCCTCTCCCTTCCTCCCTGTAATAAATAAATAAATAAAATGTATTTTTTAAAAAATAAATAAATATTTAAAATTTTTTAAAAATTTAAAAAAATATTTGATATTTATCTAAAAGTCAACTTGAGCCTGGCTGGCGTGGCTCAGTGGTTGGGCATCAATCTATGAACCAGGAGGTCACAGAGTTTGATTTCAGGGTTGTGGGCTCCATTCCCTGTGCGGGGCGTGCAGGAGGCAGCGGATCAATGGTCCTCTCTCATCATGTTTCTCTCTCCTCCTCCCTCCCCCTCCCTTTCTGGAATCAGTAAAAAATATTTTTTTAAAAACAATAAATAAATAAAAGTCCAGTTTCTCAGGGTGTCCTGCTGTTTCGCTTGGTTTGGGTGGTGGAGTGGGCGGGGGGCTGAGGCCCGAGGAGGGTGCTGAGGCTCAGGGGCCTCCCCACCCCCTTGGCAGCCGGGCCAGGGCGCAAAACTTTCCACTCCCGTGCTGGCACCTGCGGCGTGGGGCCCTGGAGCCCTGAGGCCGCGAGAGGTCACGCATGCTGCCCCGGAACTCCCCGCACTGGCACGTCACCACTGCCCCCGGGGGCAGAGGCCAAGGAACCCGCCGGGCACAGAACCCCACAGACTTCCCCCTGGGAAAGGTACACAAGGAACCCACCAACCCTTCCCAGACAAGGGGCACTCCACGCCCAGCCCACCGGCCACAGCCGCCCCCGAGCCCTCTGCTCGTCAGCTAGAAATTTATCCGCCGGGAAAGGGACATAAAGAAGCAATCTGGCCCTAACCGGTGTGGCTCAGTGGATAGAGCGTCGGCTTGCGGAGTGAAAGGTCCCAGGTTCCCTTCCAGCCAACCGCATGTACCTTGGTGGCTGGCACATCCCCAGTAGGAGGCATGCAGGAGGCAGCTGATCGATGTTTCTAACTCTCTATCCCTCTCTTTCTCTCTATAAAAAAGCAATAAAATATAATTAAAAAAAAAAAAAAAAGAAGCAATCTTCCGAAACCGGTGTGGCTCAGTGGCTAGAGCATCGGCCTGTGGACTGAAAGGTCCCAGGTTCGATTCCGGTCAAGGGCATGTACCTTGGTTGTGGGCACATCCCCAGTAGGGGGTGTGTAGGAGGCAGCTGATCGATGTTTCTCACTCTCTATCCCTCTCCCTTCCTCTCTGTAAAAAATCAATAAAATATATTAAAAAGAAGAAGAGGATGAGGAGTAAGAGGAGGGGGGGGGGGACGGAGGTGTGGGAGAGTTTCCAGAAGGCGGTTCTCTCCGAGGAGGAAACTATGAGTCTCCGAATTCCACCTGTTTGGCGGAGATGCTTGGGGCAAAGTCACAGGTGCCCGGACGTTCCTGGCCGCTTGGTCAGAAAAACAAAAAAAAAGTTAGACCCAACCGCAGTGCCCGTCGTCCGCAGGGACCGTGACGCAGCCGGTGACCCGTTTCCCAAGGCAGCCGTGGCCCCCGTTTAAAAAAAAAAAGGTGGGGAGCTAAGTGCACGGGCTTAAAAGCACACCGGGATCGAGGCGCGTGGAAAAGAAAGTTCCAGAACCACTGCGCCCACACATCCACATCCGGGCAGAAGTAAATATAGGCAAAGGCCCAGACCCGAACAAGTGGAGGGCAGCGTTTTACATTTTAACCGCGGTACCTTCCTCAGGGCTGGGAAATGGGGCCGGGGTCTGTGCAGCGTTTTACATTTTAACCGCGGTACCTTCCTCAGGGCTGGGAAATGGGGCCGGGGTCTGTGCAGAAATATTTTCCCGTATTTTGCATTTCTGCAAGCGTTGCTTTATTTAAATATATATATAATTTTTAAAAATATTTTATTGATTTGTTACAGAGGAAGGGAGAGGAATAGAGAGTTAGAAACATCAATGGGAGAGAAATATCAATCAGCTGCCTCCTGCATGTCTCCTACTGGGGATGTGCCCGCAACCAAGGTACATGCCCTTGACCAGAATCGAACCTGGGACCCTTCCGTCCGCAGGCCGACACTCTATCCACGGAGCCAAACTGGTTAGGGCTAAATATCTATTTTTATTGATGTCAGAGAGGAAGGGAGAGAGGGAGAAAGAGATAGACACATTAATGATGAGAGAGAATCATGAATCAGCTGCCTCCTGCACGCCCCCCACTAGAGATTGAGCCCGCCACCCAGGCATGTGCCCTTGGCCGGAATCGAACCCGGGATCCTTCAGTCCGCAGGCCAATGCTCTACTCACTGAGCCAAACCGGCTAGGGCAAGAGTTGCTTTACTTAAATCCTCCCCCCGAGGACTGACTGATTTGATTGATTTAAGAGAGAGAAACATCCCTGTGAGAGAAACGGATAGTTTGCCTCCCCTACATTCCTTCACCAGGGATTGAACCCACAACCTCGGTAGCATGTGCCCGGACTCGGCACCAAACCGGCAGCCTGTTGGTGTCTGAGAACACAGTCTAACCATTGAACCTCCCGGCCAGGGCTGCAATAGCTGCCTTTTTTTTTTTTTTTTTAAATCCTCACTCCAGGATATTTTTTCCTTTGATTTTTAGAGAGAATGAAAGGGAGAGAGAGAAACACCGATGTGAGAGAGACACGTCGATTGGTTGCCTCCCACATGCCCTCCACCAGGGGCCGGGAACCTGCAACCGAGGTACGTGCCCCCGACCAGAATTGAACCCGGGACCCCTCAGTCCGCAGGCTGGCGCCCTATCCACTGAGCCACACCGGCCAGGGCCAGGGTTGCATTTCTTTTCTTTTTTTTTAATATATTTTTTAATTGACTTTTTACAGAGAGGAAGGGAGAGGGATAGAGAGTTAGAAACATCGATGGGAGAGAGATATCAATCAGCTGCCTCCTTCCTACTGGGAGGTGCCTGCAACCAAGGTCCATGCCCTTGACTGGAATCGAACCTGGGACCTTTCAGTCCGCAGGCCGACGCTCTATCCACTGAGCCAAACCGGTTTCAGCAGGTTGCATTTTTAAAAAAATATTTTATTGATTTTTAACAGAGAGGAAGGGAGAGGAATAGAGAGTTAGAAACAGCGATAGACACATCAATGATGAGAGAGAATCTCTGATCAGCCGCCTCCTGCACACTTCCCACTGGGGATGTGCCCACAACCCAGGCCCGTGCCCTTGACCGGAATCGAACCCGGGACCCCTCAGTCTGCAGGCCGACGCTCTATCCATCGAGTCACATTTCTTAAAGGAGCATGCAAGACCTTTTTAATCCGAAAAAGGTAATAAAATATATTTAAATACTAGATCAGAAAGCTTGTGTGTATGGGGAAGGGGGAAGGGGGTAAGCCAGCTGGGAGGGTCTGGTCATGGAGGGGCCCCAGGAAGGAGAGGCGTGACCTCGGGTTCTGGAACCCCCCCTCCAGGCCTGGGGTTCGGTCCCCGGAACCCCTGGCTGCCCCTCACGCCGGCTCTTCATTCTAAGCGTGCTCCTGAGCCCCAGGGACCCACAGGCTGTACCCACTAAGCCAGAAGCGGCCACAGCCCCCCATTCTCCCCCAAACACAGACCTGCACAGGCCTCAGGGGCCCCCTCGGGCCTCCAGTCCCTGGGGTCCTGGGCCGGGCCGGGCCTGCGCCTCAGACTCCAGCCCAAACCCTTAATTGGACCCTGGGCCTCAGCTCCCCCGACCTGGGAATGCAGGGGGGCTGAGGAGCCCTGCCCTCGGAGAACCCCCAAATCCCCGGCAGCCCCACTCACCAGGGTACCTTCTGGAAGGAACTCGGAGAGGCTGAGGGAGACGCTCGGAGCAGAAGGCCAGGCAGTAGGGGGCAGACCGGCTCCCAGAGCCGTCAATCAAGCTGTCTGGCCCCGCCCAGGTGTTTCCCAGCCCCCACCACTGCTTCACTCACTCATTCACTCACTCATTCATTCATTCGTTCGCTCTCCCACTGGGGCTCCCTGCAAACCAGAGGGGAGTGGGTGGAGAAACCTGCCGGCTTTGGGGTCCTTTTGTTGTTGTTGTTAATATATTTGGGGTCCTGAGCTTCTCCAGAGCATCTCACTGACTCCACTCTGCGACCCTGGGAGGCAGACCCCACCGTCCCCTTCATTCTGCAGATGGGGAAACGGAGGCTCCGAGAGGCGACGTGACTGGCCCAGGGTCACTGGACAGGGCCGGGTTCGAGGCTGGAGTTCACAGCCACGTCTGCCAGCCTCCGGTGCGGCCCAGGCCCCTGGGAAAAAGAAGGACCGTGTGCGGCCAAGTGCCGTCGGAAAGGTCAGCGGCACCGCGGGGTCTGGCCTCCGCGGGCTGGCCCAGGGCAGCCAGGGCGAAGGTGGGGAAGCAGAGAGCGCCCTGGTGGCTGGTGCCCAGGGTCTCAGCAGCCGGAGGCCACCCAAGGTGGGCAGTTCCCTTCCCGCCTGGCGTCTGTGAACTCGGGCACGGCACGCCGCCTCTCCCAGCCCCAGCTTCCCGGGCACGGCGGACACAGCAGCGAGGTCAGGGCAGACAGCACCCTGGTGATCCCAGGCGGAGCGCCTGCCTGGCAGGCTGAGGGACAGAGACCGGCGCACTATAGCAGCCAGGAGCCGGGCTGGGCCAGGGCGGAATAGCTATGAGGCTGCGAGACTTCAATGAGAGAATGCATGTGCGCAGGCAGAAATCGATACGTATTAATTATTATTATCATCGCTATTGACCTGGGCCCAGGTGTGTGGGAGGAGGGATCCCCTCCCGGTGCCCAGCCCCAGGCACACCTGATGGTGACTCAGCCCCGAGCGCCCCGAGCCTGGCACCCGGTGAGTGCTGGATAAATGGACCCTCACCACGCTGAGGGTAGGACGTGACCAGGGTGGGTGACATGCGCGTGAGACCCAAGTGTGTCAGGCACGCATGTGAAAGTCACACGGCAGCCGAGACCGGTTTGGCTCAGTGGATAGAGCGTCGGCTTGCGGACTGAAAGGTCCCGGGTTCAATTCCGGTTGGGGGCATGTACCTTGCTTGCGGGCACATCTCCACTGTGGGGCGTGCAGGAGGCAGCTGATCGATGTCTCTCTCTCATCGATGTTTCCAACTCTCTATCCCTCTCCCTTCCTCTCTGTAAAAAATCAATAAAAATATATTCAAAAAAATAAGTAAAAATAAAATATATTTTATTGATTTTATTACACACACACACACACACACACACACGTGCACATATATAAAAGATAAAAGAGCAGAGCCATCGGACTCTTCCCTCCCGTGCCCGGAGTGCATACCTGACAGCGACCATTACAGTCTACAGTGCCCATTCCCAGACCCCGGAGTGGCACAGAGCAGCCACTCGCTGAGCCTGAGCTGCCCCCACTGCCATCACCATCATCATCATTATCGTCCTCCTGGGATCCCAGTCTCCATCCCTCCTGGCTGCACCATGGAGGGCTGCAGGCAACTGATAACCCCACGTCCCAATCCCTAAGATACCGACGACCATCTCCCTGTGGCCCGGGCCACCTCAAGGTCACACAGCCCCGCCGCCACCGCCGCAGAGACGGGACTAGAACCGGGTCCCCTTCTTCCCCTGCCTCTGGCAGTGCCAGTCCCAGGGATGCGGGGCCGGCGGTGCCCCTTCCCGAGCCCATCCCATCTCTTCCTGCCCTTGTGGGGGTGACCCTGGCCCCGCTGCCCTCCATCTGTGCCAACGGCTGGCCCCGGGCCAGGCCCAGCAATCCTCCAGCTCGGCTGGAGTGTAGCACCTTCCACGGAACGAAGGAGACAGAGGACTCGTCTCCCACAGCGTGCACCTGGGGAACCCGAGCCTCCAGGCCCGGAGCATCCCCACCAGGCAGCTCTCGGACCCCGGACCTCCGGGCGGGGATGGGATAGGGAAAGACCCAGCTTACCTCGGGCCTGGCCGGGCTGGCTACCCCTTTCCTCTCCCTGCCTGAGCCACATCTGACTCCCAGGCTGCCTCTGCGGTCACTGGGAAACAGGAACGCTCCAATGACACCCAGTAAAACGCTGGCTGGCTCCCTCCCGCTCCGGAGTGTGAATATTCATGAGTTCCCTCCCCGGGGAGAGCAGGTGGTGTGTCTCTGTACCCGGCTGGTCTGGCCAGTGTACCCTCTGCCCCTGGGGTGACCCCCGACCTTCCCTGGACCTCAGCAGCTGGGCAGCTCCCCAGCCAAGGGCTCAGCAAGGACACCGGCCGCCGCGGAGTCCTGCAGAGAGCCCGGGACAGGCTCAAAGGCCCCGGGGAGGGAGGGACCAGGCAGCCGGCCCTGCGGTTTGGAGGCTGATTGCTCTTTGAATCACATCTCATTGAACACTGGCCTGTGCATGGAACACCCCCCGCCGTTACCCCACTCCCCGGGGGTCGGCTGCAGTGGGGAGAAACTAAGGCTCAGACAGGGGACCTCACCTGACCAAGGTCCCACAGTGAGCGGAGGGCAGCCAGCCAGAGTCCAAACTCGGACTGGCCAAACGCCGGGGCTCCAAGAGGCTGAGGCACGGCCAGAGAAACATTGGTCTAAAATCTGGGGGAGCCCTGAGAGGGAGCAGATCACCCCACCAGGCCTTCCTGAGGGGAGCACCTGACCAGGGCACAGGAGGATGGGTCTGATGAGATTCCACCAGCTCCCAGTCCTCCATCAAAGAGGTCCATACGGAATCTGGCCTGCACCCCTGTGTGAGGGAAGGATGGTGGTCCAGGTCGGCCTGAACCAGCCTTGAGGGGTTGGGGCCAATGGAGATGCTACTGATTTTTCCGGAGGTCTAGACAGGACGGAGAAACCAAGGGTCTCCAGAGCCATCGGCTGCAGAACCTTCTGGGGAACCACTGTTCCCCACGAAACGTCCCCTGACTAATGGGCACAGGGCCCTGGCAGAGAAAGTGCCGGGGTGAGTATCCTGGGGCTGAGTCCTGTGGCTGGAGAGACTCTCCGGGGGATGCTGGAGGAGATTTTAAGAGTAAAGCAATAGCCCAGCCAGGATGGCTCAGTGGATAGAGCGTCCGCCTGCAGACTGAAAGGTTCCAGGTTCGATTCCGGTCAAGGGCATGTATCCCAGAATGTCAGCCCTGAAAGCTTACTCCCACCGCCCCCGTGGCTGGGGGAAGGGCTGCCAGCTGGGCACCGGGCCCGACTGGGAAGAGGCCGATGGTCTCTGATGATGCTGAAAGCTGTTGCCCAAAGTAGCCCATTGGGCGGGTGGGGGAGCCAAGAAGGACAGCCAGAGCCCCGCAGCCTATCTCTACCGGCTCCAGTGGCAGCCACGTCTGCCACGCCACAGACCCTCCCAGAGTCACCTGCCTGCCCCTGAGGCAGATGGGAAGACAGAGGTTCAGACACCGAAGCGGAGGTGCTGAATGTCCAAGTCAGAACTGGGGGCCAGCCAAAACCGGTTTGGCTCAGTGGATAGAGCATCAGCCTGGGGACTGAAGGGTCCCAAGTTCGATTCCGGTCAAGGGCATGTATCTTGGTTGCGGGCACATCCCCAGTAGGGGACGTGCAGGAGGCGGCTGATCGATGCCTCTCTCTCATCGATGTTTCTAACCTTCTATCCCTCTCCCTTCCTCTCTGTAAAAAAACCAATAAAATATATTAAAAATAAAAAATAAAAATAAAAAAAATTAAAAGAACTGGGAGCCAGCGCCAATGGCTCCTCCTGGTTCACTGCCTCGTCCGGGCAAAATCACCACCTCTCCCGAGGGGAGATATACCACCCCAACATAGCTCTCCTGGTAGCGGGGCAGAACATAGGTGAACTAAAAAGTCTATCACTTCTTCCTTTCTTTCTTGTTAACTCTCACCCTTCGAGCGGAAGAGGGAGGGAAAGACAGAGAGAAACATCTTGATTGGTTGCTTCTGCAGGTGCGCCCTGAGGGCCCGGGCCGGGGAGGAGCCTGTATCCAAGGTGCACGCCCTTTGCCGGAATCCAGCCTGGGATCCTCAGGGTCCGCAGGCCGATGCTCTGTCCACTGGGCCGAACAGGCCAGGGCTCCATCCCTTCTTGACGAGCTCTCCAATTACTGAGAGACCCGGCGGTGAGGGTGTGGGAGCGGGTGGGATCGGCCTCTGTACCTTCCAGCAGGACTGAAATGTTTTGTTTTTTTTTAAAGGAATGTCATGCACTTGTTTGCATAAAAACGTGAAACAATAGAAAGGCTTTTTAAAGGAGCTGAGCGCTTGCTGTCCACAATGCCCTGTCCCCGGCCCCCCACCTCACGGCCTCTCTGCTGCTCCCCTGCCTCTCTGCTCCTGGAGGGGCTGGGGGGCTCTGGCTGTCCTTCTTGGCTCCCCCACCCGCCCACTGGGCTACTGTGGGCAACCAACTTCCCACCTCTGAGCCTGTTTCCTTAACAAATGGGGCTGCTGCCCTCACCGGTTCGGCTCAGCGGATAGAGAGTCAGGTTATAGACTGAAGGGTCCCAGGTTCGATTCCATACACCTTGGCACATCTCCAGTGGGGGGCATGCAGGAGGCAGCTGATCGATGTCTCTCTCTCTCATTAATTTTTTTTTAATTAAAAAAAAAAAAGAGCCTGCCGCTGCCATGCCTGGAACCCCACCGTCTCTGTGCCTCATTCCCCCCGTTAATGGCCTCTCTCGCCGGGCGGCACACCCAGTCCCTGAGACCCCAGCCAGAAGGAGGGACCCTAAGGGACACACTCCTCCCTCACCGGGTGGCACAAGAGCATCAGAACCAAGCTCTAAACCAGCGGTTCTCAACCTGTGGGTCGAGACCCCTTTGGGGGTCCAACATCACTTTCACAGGGGTCACCTAAGACCATTGGAAAACACAGATATGATTCATAACAGTTGCAAAATGACAGTTATGAAGTAGTAAAAAAATAATTTCATGGTTGGGGGTCACCACAACATGAGGAACTGTATTAAAGGGTCACGGCCTTAGGAAGGTTGAGAACCGCTGCTCTAAACCCTCAGCCCCGGCCCATCCGACAAGGGATGTGCGGGCAGCCGGCAGGCTGCTTTCTCCACAGGCCCTTCCTTCAGGGGGTAACCCGGCCGAGGTGGCAGCTGGGGACAGGGCTCCCTTGTCTCTGCTCCCTGCGTCGCCGCCTGCTCACGTCCCCGCCCGAGTGTCAGGCAGAGCCGGGAGCTAGCGGGCGAGGCCAGGGGGTGGGGGTTTGGGGCAGCCCCGACAGTTTCAAGAGACTCAGACCCCAGAGGGGCCCCGAAGTCTCGAGCAGGGCTGAGGTTCGAAGTTAGGGGCTGTGGCCAGACTCCCATGCTTCGCGGCCAGCTGTGAACCAGGTGACCTTGGGCAAGTCTCGAAATCTCCCCGAGCCTCAGTTTCCCCTTGGGACAGAGGGGGATAGGCGGCAATGTCTGCTTGGCAGGGCAAGGCAGAGCGCTCACAGCCTTCCCCGCCCGGGGCCTCGGGTTACTCCCTTCGTCAAGGAAGAGGCTGGATCCTCCCCACCGGACTGTCCGTCTGAGGATTTCCATGGCACCTGTCACCTCAGCAACCCAGGCGATCGGGTGTCAGGCCTGTCACCGTTCCTCCCTCCTCCTCCTGCCCCCCCCTCCCTCCCTCCGGTGTGGGATAAGCTGCCAGAGGTGCGCCCATCCCCTCCCCAGTTCAGGGCAGGTGGACAGAGGGTTCCCATGGGGAAGGGAACCTGTGGTCTTGCTCCCAGCTGTTACCACAGCTGGCTTGCTACCAAGCTGGTCCCCCTTCCTGGACACTGGTCCTGGAAACAGGGGGAACGGTTGGATTTCCTAGGGGACCCCTCCTGGAGACCAGGGCTAGTCCTATTCCCACAAGCCCCTGCTTGGTGGCCTGGCCCCTCTGTGGGCCTTCTCCAAGCAGAGGGGATCCCCCCCCACACCGCCTTATCCAGGTCCCCAGCCCCTGCTCTGACAGCCCCCCTTCTGAGGGAAGGCTGGGGGTTGGGGGGCAGAGGAGAGATTCCTGCCCCTTCTCCGAGCACAGGCTGCGGCGCCAAAGATTAATCATTAATGGACTTTCAGCTCCAGCCCAGAGTCGGCCCCACCCATCCCCTGAGCACTGATTGGGGAAACCCTGGGAATGGGGGCCCCCGGAAGAAACCAAAGGGCAGGGTGAGAATGCACCTGCCTGCGCCCTCCCCGGCCCCAGCGCGGGCGCAGCTGTAGTGGAGCGCGCTCCTAAACCACTTTCCCTAAAATTGGGGGGGGGTGCCAATTGGGGGGCTGGGGCGGTGAAGTAGGGTGCCAGCGGGCGGTGGGTGCTGGGCCCCCAGTACGTACGTACCTTGTCCCAGGCCTCCTCGGGTTTGGCTTGACGGCTCGGCCCCGGGCCGCGCCGCCCGGGCGCTTACTAGGCGGCAGGGCGTACCCACCGGAGCCCCCTGCTCCGCCGGGCCTGAGCCATGCTCCCGCCGCCCTGCCCCCCAACACCCGCCCGCCCGCCCGCCGGTCCTCTCGGCCAGGTGCGGCCCGCAGCCTCGCCCAGCCCCCGGCGGCTCTGCAGCCAATGAGCACCCCGCGCCCCGGGCCCCTCCCGGCCCCTCCGCGCGCGCCCAGGGCGCACAGAAGGCGCATTCAGCATCGCGCCCCCGCCGGTGGCCCAACAAGGCGCGTTTGTCTGGGACGCGCCAACGGGGCCATTGTCCCACCGCCGGACCCCGCGGCTCGGCTGAGCTCCTTAGTCCGAGGGGATTCGACGGTGCCCGGGAAACGGGGTGGCGCGGTGGTGGCGCGGGCAGCCCGGCTCTGGGAAGAGGGAGGCGGGCGGCTGGACCTGCCCCTTCACTTGGATGGGGAGTTTCCGGGGCCCTGAGGATTCAGTCAGTGGAAGTCCGGTCCTCTGCTCAGAGTCAGTCGGTGCAGGCTGGGATGCAACTTGTTTGCTTCTGAGATGTAGACGCAAGTGGGGGGGGGTGTCGGCAAGGGGGTGCCAGAATTCCCGAAGGGAGCTCAGGCAAGGGACCCAGCTCCAAGGGGTCAGACACTAGGAGGGCTCAGTGGACCCCACCTCTCCAAGGCACCCACTCCGGGCTGAGAGTCCCGTCTGAGCACAGTGCTCTCAGCATGCAGGTGCCCTGTGTTCCAGTCCTGGGCTTCCCTCCTTCACTCAGAGGCCCAAAGGGGCGAATTATGACCCCCCATTAGCCGAGAATGCTCAGCTCTAGCTGCAGGCGGTGCCAAAGGAGCTGGGCGCCCAGTGGGGCACGGGCCACGTCACAGCCCCCCTGCCCCCGCCGGCAGGCACTGGGCGACTCTGGAATGGGGAAAATTCCACACCGCGGCTGCCAGGTTTTTCCGTATCAGATGGGCCTGCCCTCCAGCCTTGCCCTGGCACTCCGCGCCATGGCCCCGGGATGCACATACACCCAGGCGGGTCCCGGCCTCCCCCCAGGACAGCGGGTGCTGGCTCCAGGCCAGGCCCTGCCTCTGGAAGCGCCAGAGATGGAAGACAGCCTCCCCACAGCCACAGCACGGCCCAGGCAGGGGCCTGGACGCTGCTCCCTCAGCCAGAGCCTCTCCAGGGGCTGGGCCAGCAGCCACTACCCAGAAGCTTCTAGAGCAGTGGTTCTCAACCTTCTTAAGGCCAAGACCCTTGCAAACAGCTCCTCAGGTGGTGGTGACCCCCAACCGGGAAATTTTGCTACTGTTATGCATCGTGATGCAAATAGCTGCATTTTCCGATGGTCTTAGGCGACCCCTGTGAAAGGGTCGTTCAACCCCCCAAAGGGGTCGCGACCCACAGGTTGAGAACCACTGTTCTAGAGCCTGAGTATCGAGGGGCAAAGGGCCGAGGCCCTCCCCCAAGTGCCTCCACGTGGGGAAGGGGACCAGACCCACGCCTCCTTGTCCTGGCCCTTGCTCCTGACAGCACACTGCCCGCTGGGCCAGCGGGGGGCGGGGAGAGAATGGGGGGAGCTATTCAGAAACTCCCAGCCGGACCAGGAGGGTCTGAACCTAGTTTCTAGGCCTGATTCTTTCCCGAGCACTGGCACTCCCAGGCAAAGGCTGGTCCCCTGGCCTCAGCAAAGGCATTGCCAAGGTCGGTGGGAAGCTGTAGGAACGGCCCAGCGGGGGCACCGAGTTGGGCCGCTGTTACTTCCACACTGGGGGTTACCTGGCCCCAGAGCCCACTAGACAAAACCCAGGCCCACAGGTGCTCAGGCAGGGCTCCCCGCTCTGGGCTGACTCAGCAGTAAGTAAAGACAACTGCAGCCGGTTTACTGAGCACTTTATTAGCATCCGACCCCACGGTGTCTGCCCGGCACGGAACGCTTCCGCCATCCCTGGGAAGCGGCCCCAGAATGTCTCCTCCGGGTTCCCATGCGGAAGCAGGTTCGGGCTGAGAAGGGGCTGGACCGGGACCCGAGGGCAGACTGCCTCCGGCGTCCGAGGCCCGAACCCGCGCACCCAGCCTCTGGCGTCCTCGGGCCCAAAAGGGCCCTTGGCGGCCAGGCGTCTGTGAACACGCGGTGCGGCCGGCAGCACGGGGCACTCACTGCTGGCTCTTCTCCCACCGCAGGAAGGTCACGGACACAGAGTTCAATTGGCTGCAAGACTCCAGCCGTTTAATAGCAAATGCTTCCCCGCCCGCCATCACAGCACCCGGAGAATCATGTGTGTGTGTTTGGGGGCGGGGGGCTGCAGAAAGCTGGGGTGAATGGGAGCCCCTGGTGAAGGGCTGGTGGGGCCCGGCTCCTCATGTCGCTGACTTCTGGGAGATGGTGGGCACAGGCGCCTCTCCTCTGCCAGAATTCCATCCAAATGGCCCCGCCGGAAGCAGGAGAGGGGCCAGCCGGCAGGGGGAGGTGGGGGGGGGAAACAGCAGAGACTCCGGGACTCCGCTCTGCCACCCAGCTGG
>PVJN01039864.1:0-19583 GCA_004026805.1 Lasiurus borealis
AAGTCTACTTGTACTTCAAATTTTCACACGACGTCTTAAAACATGGCATAGTTAAAAGTGGAGAGAATGTTTTCTGCCAATTTGCCTTGTGAGGGTTAGTGGAGATGTAAGGGGTATTCCTTTCTTCTGAACTTGCAAATAATTTTTTCTGTGTCTTTTATTTATACCCAGAGAACATTTACCTGCTCACTGAGGAATGCATTTCCTACAGCAAATCTCACATGGTTTATAGAGAGAAGTTTTCCTCAACATGAAAGAGAAGGTAAGAAAATCATTCAATGGAAATGGTTTTGGAAAAGAAAGAAAATAAAGAACAATAGAAATAGAGGTTGCTTAAGTTTATCTTGGCATTTAAGGACAATTCCCATTCCAAGAAAAACAGGATCTTGCCCATTAAATGCCACTTTTTAAAAAATATATATTTTATTGATTTTTCACAGAGAGGAAGGGAGAGGGATAGAAAGTCAGAAACATCGATGAGAGAGAGAGACATCGATCAGCCACCTCCTGCATACCCCACACTGGAGATGTGCCCACAAGCAAGGTACATGCCCCCGACCAGAATCGAACCCGGGACCTTTCAGTCCGAAGGCCAACTCTCTATCCACTGAGCCAAACCGGACTCAGCAAATGCCACTTTTTGATAGTCATCTGGCTCCTCCAAGAGTATGGGGATATCATTTCCCAGAATGTGAGAAATACACTTGACTTCATCAATTTATATATAAACACAATGTTTTATTTCACTGTGGGTAAAAGAAGAACTCTTAGATGAGGGTAAAATGTTTAATTCAACATATATCCTATCTAATAAAAAAGTAATATGCAAATTAACTATGACTCCACTACACCCACCAGCCATACACATCAGCCAATCAGGAATGAGTATGCAAATTAGCCTAGCCAAGATAGCCGTGGCCATAGAGAAAGCAGGAGGCTTGGGTTTCCCTGGTAATTGAAGAAGCCAAGCTTTCTGCACATCCTGGCCAGTCTAGGCATCCACTCAAGGCTATAAAATTTCAATTATAGAAGATAAATAAATCCCAACAAAGATGGTGGCAGCCACAGAGCTGGAGGTAGCAGGAGACTTGAGTTTCCCCAGCAATGAAACAAGCCAAGCTTTCCGCAGCCCTGGCCTGTCTTTGCCTCCTCCACTCAAGGCTACAAAGTTTCAATTATAGAAGATAAATAAATCCCAGATCCCAGAGCCTCAGCGTGGGTTGACAGGAGACATGGCCAGCCTGCAATCTACCACAGGCCCCTCACTTAGGCCACCCCTGCCCCAAGGGAACCCCCAATCTGGTCCAGGACATCCTTCAGGGCAAACCAGCTGGCCCCTACCTGTGTACCAGGCCTCTATCCTATCTAATACTCCTATCTAATAAAAGAGTAATATGCAAATTGACCATCACTCCAACACACAACATGGCTGCCCTCATGTGGTCAAAGATGGCTGCCCCCATGTGGACACAAAATGGCACTACAAGATGGCCAGCAAGAGAGGACAGTTGGGAGGGACCAGGCCTGCAAGGGAGTGAAGTTAGGAACAATCAAGCTTGCAGGGGAGGGAAGTTAGGGGTGACCAGGCCAGCAGAGGAGGGAAGTTGAGGATGATCAGGCCTGCAGGGAAGGGCAGTTAGGGGAGACCAGGCTTGCAGGGGAGAGCAATTAGAGGTGACCAGGCCTGCAAGAGAGGACAGTTAGGGGCAAACATGTTGGCAGGAGAGCAGCAGTTAGGTATCAAAAAGGCTAACAGAGGAGTAGTTAGGGGGTTATCAGGCTGGCAGGCAGAATTAGTTAGGGGCAATCAGGAACGCAAGCAGGCAAGCAATTGGGAGCCAACAATCGTGGATTGTGAGAGGGAAGTCCGACTATCTGTTTAGGATTGGACCTAAATGGGCAGTCAGACATCCCTTAAGGGGTCCCAGAGTGGAGAGATGTGCAGACTGGGCTGAGGGAAACTCCCCCCAACCTTGTGCACGAATTTTGTACACTGGGCCTCTAGTTTATTAATAATTTCATATAGTTCAATTTCATATAGTTCCACTGCTTTAAGTTAGTAAGTGAATGATTTCTATATTTTCTTATAAGGACCTGGGTGGTATGGGGGGCAGGGTGAAGAGGATAGTGGAGGAAGTGCATATAGAAACATGCTCACCTGGAGGATTGAAAGTTCCTGGGGCAGGAACACACATTGAAATAAGCTCAGGTGAGACTACACAAAGCATAGTTTTCATAGGTGATAAACATGACCACCATTCCTAGAATAATCTCAGCCATCTTTACCTGGCACAATAATCTTTATCCTGAGTTATTTCTCCTCAAAATGCAACATATTTTCAACAGTAACTGAATCAAACAGAGCTTGCTACATTATTTTTTTTTAATAATAAAATTAAGGTGAGAAACCAAGATGGCAGCATAGGTAAACACCTAAACTGCTGCCTCGCAAAACAATTTCAAAACTACAACTAAAAGACAAAAAAGACATTATCCAGAACAGAAAGGCTGGCTGAGTGGAAATCTACAACTAGAAGGAAGGAGAAAAGTAGACTGAGACTCAGAGTAGCTGCAGGAAGCAGAAGTACTGAGATGCACACACAGAAAGAACTGGCAACTGAGTGTACGTCTGGCTTTCTCAAGCAGGAGGGAGACAAAAGCTCCCAACTGCAATGAACTCCAGTTCCAGGTGAGACCCTGGGGACCCAGACTCATACAAGGTGAAACTGGACTGTCAGGAAAGAGAAAAGCACACTGAGACTCAGAAGAACTGAGGAAGGGAGAGGTCCCAAAGTGCATGTGGAGAGGGCAGGCAACTGAGTACGTGGCTGGCTTTCTCAAGCTGAGGGATACAAAACCTCTCAACTGCACTGAACTCCAGTTCCAGGCAAGATTCTGGGGACCCAGACTCATTTGGGGAAGAACTGGACTGTCTGTCAGTGGGCAGAACTCGAGGGCAGCTTTCTCTCAGAGGAGTTTGCAGCGATTACCACGGTACACTAAAACATAGAGGCCTATTAGGGCAGGGTAGATGGAAAACCAATGCTGGCTGCTCTTCCCTGAGACTCCACCCCATTTAAGCTGAGCACAAAGGCTCTTACAAGTCTTGTCTCATAAGGTGTCTACAGCACAGAACTTCTCCCAGTGTAAACACGACTGACCCTCATAGCCAATTGGCCTAGAAGTCAATTCCTCCCAGTGATATCAACAATAATCAAGGCTTAACTACAACAAGACTGTACACACAGCTCACAAAGTGTGCACCAAGAGTGTCCACCTCAGGTAACTGAGGACGCTGAGCCACTGGGCCCTAATGGACACCTAGCACACAAAGCCACTCTTTCAACTCAGAGAAGCAGCCAAACTGTGGAGACAAAGAAACATCACAATGACAGAAATGGAGAAAAGCAAACTATTGGATATAAAGTTATAAGGTTTTTCAAATTTTTTCTAGAAAAGGCTGATAAATTTAGTGAGACCCTCGAGGATTTGAAAAAACAACTAAAAATTAATCATACACTGACTAAAATTAAAAAAAAATGTTATACAGAGACCTAACAGCAGACTAGAGGGCCACAAGAATCAAGTTAAAGATTTGATATACAAAGAAGCAAAAACACTCGACCTGAAAAGCAAAAAGCAAAAAGAATCTACACATATGAAAATGGTAAGGAGCCTCCGGGACAACCTCAAGCATACCAACATCAGAATTATGGGGGTGCCAGAAGAAGAGAGAGAGCAAGATACTGATAACCTATTTGAAGAAATAATGACTGAAAACTTCCCCCACCTGGTGAAAGAAATAGACTTACAAGTCCAGGAAGTGCACAGAACCCTAAACAAAAGGAATCCAAAGAGAACCACACCAAGACACATCATAATTAAAATGCCAAGAGCAAAAGATAAGAGAGAATATTAAAATAAGCAAGAGAAAAACAGTTAATTACCTACAAAGGAGCACCCATACAATTGATTGTCAGCTGATTTCTCAACAGAAACTATGCAGGCCAGACAGGAGTGGCAGAAATATTCAAAGTAATGAATAGCAAGAACCTACAACCAAGATTATTCTACCCTGCAAAGTTACAATTCAGAATTGAAGGTCTGATAAAGAGCTTCACAGGTAAGAAAAAACTAAAGGAGTGCATCACCAGCAAACCAGTATTATATGAAATGCTGAAAGGTATTCTTTAAGAAGAGGAAGAAGAAGAAAAAGGTAAAGATAAAAATTATGAACAACTAATACATATCTATCAACAAGTGAATCTAAAAATCAAGTGAATAAAAAAAATCTGATGAACAGAATAAACTGGTGAATATAATAGAATCAGGGGCATAGAAAGGGAGTGGACTGAGAATTCTCAGGGGGAAAGAGGTGTGGGGGTGCAGGAAGAGATGGGACAAAAATAATACACCTATGGATGAGAAAGTGGGGGTGGGTAAGGGCAGAAGGTGGGATGGGAACTGGGGGGAAGGGAGCTATTGGGGGGGGAGAAAGGAACAATTGTAATAATCTGAACAATAAAGATTTATTAAATTATAAAAAATAACACAACATCACATTAAAAAAAATAATGAACTTAAAAGTTGGTGTTCATGAATCATTGTGTTAATGCACTTGATTCATTTTGAAACTACTATTGGTTTTGTTATTAGTTTCCTTTAAAAATAGTTCACCCACCATAACGTCAGGATACAATCCTGCTAATATCTGTTAAATGTCATTATAGATATATTCTTCTGTTAAATAAACCCTTTTTGATGTGTCCATTATGTTACTTCAAACTAAAGTAACACTCATCAAAACTCAATAAGATGTGAACGGTAGTTTGCAGCAAAGAAAGTACAGTAAAGATTTATTCAGGGAATTGGCATCAAGCCCAGAGACATAAGTGAGCCAGTACTCTGAGACCTGGCTCAACAGTGGTCTCTGGGTGATAGATTAATTATATAGGGAGGGAATTATTAGTAAGGTAGCTAAGGGGTTGGGGTCCTGGGCTCTACTGATTCCTCAGAGCCAAAGCAAAGGGAAGAGTTGATCATTGCGTCAGGTCCCAATGTTAGCCATGGCGTCATCCTGTCTGATTTCATGAGGCTATGGTTGGTAGTGGTAGGGTTGTTCCACTTTCATGGGCCTGGAGCTAAAACATAACTAAGGTCAAGATGTTATCTTTAGTTTGGCAGAAACTCTGATCTCATGATTGACAGACACACTTGAGGCTTTGTTCTTGAGATAGAAGTCTGATGCTTACCAGAATCTAACATCCTCGGGGCTTAATGATTAAAGAAAGGATGTGCCGTATGTGCACAGGTAGACTGTGCACGGAGGCAAGTGAGTCATAGCAATATTAGATTGGACAAGGCTAGCTTGGATTAAGGAGAAAATTACATTAGAGAAATGAAGTTCCTGTGCAGTTATAATTACACTCCCAACCATAGGGCGGATGGTGTGGTCAGAGTTCTACCAGCATATAACTACATTTGGCTATGAGTTTGGCCAGTAATAACTTCAGAACTAGCATGTAGAGCCTTTAATGTAAAGACACTGTGAGAATTCAGAAAGTTATGGCCTATGATGACCGACAGTTTTACATTAAATCCCTGCTGCCATGTGTGTTGTTTGGAAGTTGGACTAACAGAGGCAATTAATGGGGTTCTATTTCTAAAGAAGACTCACAGGACCCAACATGACAGTGGTTATAAATCTGCAGCTTATTGCAGGAAAAGGATACAATAAGCAACACCATTAAAGCAAAGATATGCATCACACGTACATTTGCAACAAGGGGCCAGTGCAGTTGGGCATGGGCTCCTTTGTCCTTCCTCTGTAAGGGGGACTGGGGAAGGGGAACCGCTGAGATGGCACAGAGCACCTCAGCGTCTCAGCTGAGGTCATTTTATAGTTTCCTGATCACTTAGGCATATTCCTGCTGTGTATCCAGATTCCAGAGCAAAGCCCTCGAATTCCCCTGGGCCCTGGTTACAAACCAAACAATCCTCTTAATCAATACATTTCACATCTCGACCATGGACCAATGCCATGCAGCAGCCTCAGCAAACAGTGCCATTTAATTCTGTGCCTGTGGAACATACCCTCACTGACTAGATACCACCGTTGGACACCTTTAGACTCTCCTTTACCATAAACCAAACTGTCTCCAGCCAGGCCTTGGCATCACTGTATGGCTCAACCTGTTAGTGACTAACCTTGCTCTTATTCGTCTTGTAGAAATATACATTACAAATGAAGAGAGAAAAGACAAAAGTGGATTTCTGAACATAAAGTCTGTTTTCACAAGGGTGTATGGCAATGAACCAGCCCAATCAAGCAACTTGACCATCTGGTGTATGGCTCAGACTCCAGTGCTTGGAAATAAAGTGTGGAATATCTCATCTGAAAAGATCACTTTTTCCTTGGGTGAGTAGTCTGTTTAATAAGGTCGAAAAGGGGTGTCCAAGATTGCCATAAGTTCAGAACCTTTTGAATTGGAACAAATAGAATACTCATTATTTCCATGATATTTTAATCTCACTACACAACTCAAAATTATTAAATTTTAAAGTAGCAAACATTTTTTGACAAATGGGACCCTATTAAAAAATATCTTTTAAATAAAAAGTTGACTTAAGAATGTTTTCAACAATTTCAGGTGAACACAGAGCATTTTTTTCAAATTCCATTAATAATAACTCTTAACTAACTAGCATGAACACTACTGTATTAATGATCAATAGAGATGGTCATTTAGCATTTAAAAAAAATTCCTTCTGGCCGAGACCAGTTTGGCTCAGTGGATAGAGCGTCGGCTTGTGGACTGAAAGCTCCCAGGTTCGATTCCGGTCCAGGGCATGTACCTTGCTTGCAGGCACATCTCCACTGTGGGGTATTGAAGAGGCAGCTGATCGATGTCTCTCTCTCATTGATGTTTCTGACTTTCTATATCTCTCCTTTCCTCTCTGTAAAAAATCAATAAAATATATTTTTAAATGTTTAAAAATTCCTTCTGGATTGTTAAAAACATTGAAATACATATAGCATAATGGCCAAACCATGTACGAGATATTCATACTTTAAGTACAGGGACTGTATCTTGCTTTAGTACCCCTGATTTTGAAACACAGAGTCTGACACAAAAAAGATTTTTATGACAAAATTGATATGTAGGATCATTCTACATATTTCAACAGTTGACTAACTAGATCAAATAATGAAATTTTACCATATAAAAGAGATGAACAAATGTGTCAACAAATACTGTGATAACAGATTACCTTTAAAAAATAAAAATTTGTAATAACAACCATCAAATATGCACCTATATAATAGTAAAATAATGCCTATAAAACTCAAATAGATTTGCAAGTCATTAATAAACTTTGCAGGACTATTAACATTTTTACCACCTTATTTTCAGAGGTATTGTAGTCTATAACGTACTCATAAAAACCAGAATAATTGTTTCAGGCCATGGTCTGCATCTGGAGTCCTTCCCAGTCCTGTTACAAATGCAGATGGTTGATTTCTGAGATCCTTGGACCAGCAAAGGTATACGGATAGCTCAGTGCAGGTCCATTCCTCACTATTCAGAAACAAGTGCCTATTTGATACTGGGATAGTAGCATCATCCCCATCCCTCCTATACCTCTCTCTCTCTCTCTCTCTCTCTCTCTCTCTCTCTCTCTCTCTCTCTCTCTCCTTTCTTTCTCTCTCTATCCATATATATATCCATATTTAATTTTACCTAATTCTTTCAAAATTAAATACACCTTCTTTGCTGAAGAAGGCTGGGTATAGTTAGGGTGCAGTCTTGGAACATTAAAAGTAATTAAAGGTAACTGGTTCTCACATCGTTTAACCAATAGCTTTGGCAGAACCTAATGACATAAACTAGAGACCAAATAACCTCAAATTGCAAAGAGCCCTTATTTCTGTCATAGACATATGTTTTAAAAAACAATATTTTGTGATGTTAAAACTGTGCTTATGTTTTTGTTCAAAGACTATTTTTAGAGCAGTTTCAGCTTCACAGAAAAAAAAAGAGATGTACAGAGATTTACTATATATACCCCCCACCCCCTCCAGACACATGCATAGTCTCCCTCATTATCAACATCACATACCAGAATGTGCATTTCGTACAATTGGAAAATCTACATAGACACATCATAATTATCCAAAGTCCATAGCTTATTTTAGGGTTCATTCTTGGTGTTGTGCCTTTGGACAAATGCATAATAATATGTACCCATCATTATAGTATCATACACATTTGTTTCACTGCCCTAAAAATCCTCTGTACTTCTCCTGTTCATCCCTGTCCTCCCACACCTAACTCCTGGCAAATACTGAGCTCTTTTTACTATCTCTATAGATTTGCTATTTGGAATGTTATATTAAAATCATACAGTATGTAGCCTTTTCAGATTACGTTCTTTCATTTAGTAATACACATTTAGGTTTCCTCCAAGTCTTTTCATGGCTTGATAGCTCAACTGATTTTAGCACTGAATACTATTTCATTGTTTGCATGTACCACATTCACCTTCTGAAGGATATCTTGGTGGCTTCCAAGTTTTGGCAACTATACATAAAGCTACCATAAACATTCATGTGCAGATTTCTATGCCATCATGACTTTTAGACTACTTTATTATATACCAAAGAACACAATTGCTGGATTGTATGGTAAAAATATGTTTAGTTTTATAAGAAATCACCAAACTGTCTTCCAAAGTAGTTGTATTCTTTTTGCATTCCCACCAGCAATGGATAAGAGTTATGGTTGCTTCCCATTGTCATCTGTGATTGGTGTCAGTGTTCTAGCTCCTGGTCATTCTGTAGAGGTATATCATTGTTGATTTAATTTCCATTTCTCTGGTTACATGTGATATGAAGCACATTTTCATAAGCTTATTTGATATATCTTTCTTGGTTCAGTATCTATTAAAGGTTTGGCCCCATTTTTTTAATCAAATAGTTTGTTTTCTTAATGTTGAGTTTTAAGAGTTCTTTGTATATGTTTTGTGTAACAGTCCTTTGTCAGATGGATCTCCTGCAAATACTTTTCTCCCAGTCTGCAGTGTATCTTCTCATTCTCTTAAATTATATTTATTTTTAAGATTAGAAAATAATAAAAAGGGTTTTTTTTGTTAATCCTTGCCCAAGGATATTTTTCCACTGACTTTTAGTGAGAGTGGAAGAGAGAAGGAAAAACAGAAATATCAATGTAAGAGAAAGAGCCCGGGCCAGGGAGGAGCCTGCAACCGAGGTAGATACCCTTGACCAGAATCAAACCCAGGATGCTTTGGTCCTCAAGCTAATGCTCTATCCGCTGAACCAAACCAGCTATGGCAAAAATAATGAATATTTTTAAAGTAATAAGCAAGAGCATTCATTATGAAACCCAAAGCACATGATAATTCCAATACTTATAGGAGAGCCCTGGATCTAATATAATTTTAGGATCTGAGCAGATGGTTATTTTTAAAATTTTATAATAATTTTTATCCTTTTTGATAAAATATGAAAGACAATAAATCTTGAAGATTCCAGTTTCCCCAAATTATAGCTAATATTCTGGTCACAATCTGACATACATCTTTGTGAATGATGTAGAAGATGCAGTTGAGATTCCATAAAATAATGTCATCACTCTATCATATTTTTAATTTATTATAGTTCTTAAAAACTTCCAAACATGCTCTCTCTGTCTATAGTAGTACCACTGGATGCCATATAAACACTGGAGTTAACTTCTCATGATTTGTACAAGAATCATTGCCATATCAAGCTATTATTGTTGACAGATAGTAAGATGAAAATACAGAAGAAAAATTTGTTGTCTCTGAGTGCTAAAGCATAGAAATTTTGGAACCATTACAGAACAGAAAATAGATTAGTGAGGGAAGACCAGTTTTATTCCAGAGAAGAGTAACAATGTTAGAAGGCTGCAAGATAACAAGGTCTAAGGTGCTCTCTGCCCAGCTACCCCGGTCTTTCAGGAAGTTCAAATTCTCAGTGATTCTTACTTTAGAAAAGTCAGAAAGGGAATGGGTCTGGGTCGGGGTGATTGTCAGCTCATCAAGCAGTTATGTGAGTCCCAGTGCCTGTAGACTCTTATAATTCAACAATATATTTAAAAAATAATAATTTTCCAAAAATATCCTTTCCTGCTGGCCTAGCCTATTGATATGTCTAATATTGTAGCAATGTGAAGTTCAGTTTTTGCCATGTACAAAGTGTGTTTTCTTTTGTTGAGGTGGAGGGAATGCTTTGTTTTGCTCAGTGTGAATACCCTCTGGAGAGGGTAATATCCTGGTTGTCATCAGCCTTGACTGAGATTTGTTTAATAAATGGATTTCCAACTGTAACTGTTAAGGTCAAGATTAGAAAAACAGTTAAGGATTAATGAGTCCTGTGAGTGTGCATGTGTTTTGGGGATGTGAAGAGAGAATTAAAAAGAGATATGTCAATAATGGGACGAGAGAACCATTGAATATTGAGGCGGGATGTGCCAAACAAATACTTTCTGTTATGACCCTCAAACAATAAAGGAATTTAATTTAAACACAAATCACCAAGGATCTTATTAAAATGCAGACTCTGATTCAATAAATCAAGGGTGTGGGCCTGCAATTCTGCATTTCCATTAAGTTCCTAAGAGAAGTCATGAACCACATTTTGAGAAGCATGGACCTAGCATGCTCGGGAGTTCACTTCTAGGTGGAATAGCAAAGGGCTGATTCAAGCTCTAAAGAAGCCCTAAAACTCACCCACCTGCTCTATGGGACGGACACATGGTCATTGCTGCCCACTGCTGGTCTTGAGGGCCCTGACAGGCCTGCTGTAGAGTGGACACACTTGGAGACAAAGTGAGTTGCTTTTGGCCAGTAGCTCAACCCCTGACAACATGATGGTCTGAAAACTGGTTGACATGTGTTTGCTAAATTCTGCATTTGAGTTTCAGAAAATAATTTTTTCCTGTTAGGTTTTAGCTGCTCCTTTTTATACCCCTGAGTTTTCTTTTGACGGAGGCAGCGTTTCGACTTTGCAGGCCAATCTGAAACCAGAAGGATATTTTTGGCCTCAAGTTTCATGTTGAAAGCTCTGCGTCACTTTTGTCAGAGAGTTCCTGGGAGACTGGGGTAGGTGGGAAGGGAGCACCTCAGACACTTATCTTGCAGCCTACCAAATTGTTACTCTTATTAAAGGCAATAAAAACTGCTCTCCTCTTACTAAGTCTCTTTTCTGCTCTGTAACATTCCCAGAATTTCTCTGCTTTAGCATTGAGACAACAGATTTTTTCTTATATGAATAATACATAAACACATGGGCATGGCTGTGTTCCAATAAGCTCTGTTTGCAAATACAGGCACAGTGTGGCAACCTCTGTTCTAAGCAATCTATATAGAAAAACACCTCTGCATCATATTTCCAGGTGTGTGCTCCGACTGGTTAAATCTATTTTTTTGGAAGATAAGGCTTATGATGCACCCGTAGTCAGCCCTGGACTTAAACTGCTGGTCTTCTTTCTAATGTTAAGAGGGAATTTGTAGGCACTGAATCATCATCCACTTGCATAAAATGTAAAAAATACAAAGTGAGAAACAAAATAATTCTCTTGAAGGGCATACCCAGTAAGTAATAAGGCCTTTGCAGGGTAAACTCTGAACACATCATAAAACTCCTTAGGCTTCTTTAAGTTTGAGGAAGTGCATCCTAGGAGGTTTGGGGTGAAAACGTGTTAGAAACAGCATGCACAAAGATCAAGCACTCATAGAGTGTGTTTAGGAAATGCGGCTGAGCTATATCATCTGCTGGATGGAGAATGTGATCTGAGAGAGATGTAAAAGATGATAGGCAGCATCAGGAAGTGAAGTCGGGGATGTGATAGGGGGACAAATCATGATCAAATGTGCACATCATGCTAAGAGGTCCATCTTGTTTGGGATGACATGTGGATAAGAAGATGGTCATTCTACTAACCTATTCATATACTCTCCATATAACTACCTTCTCACACCTCTACAGAGATTAATAACAAGGAATCATTTGTATGATAGCAAATCAGAGCCAGCTGTTAGTGCCACCTACAGCCTATAGCAGTAACAACATTATCACCAATAAAAATAAAACATAGATTCATCTAGATGACAATAAGAAATTCCTCCCAATATGCTGTGGTTTCAGTGACATAATTTTAAAAATATATACTTTTCCCTTAAATTACAGAACAGAACCCACAGTATCATTTGTAATCAAATATCCAAATAATTGACATCAGATACATGATTCTATACCCAATCCCAATTTGTCTAGAAAATCACAAAATCCTCTAGCCTCAAATTCACTTACCCATATTTAACCCACATATTCCTAAAGTCAGTAAATCCTTTTGGCATTTGCAAATTGTTTTGTATTGCTAATAGGAATATCTTATAGTAAAATAATAGAGTCTTTAAGGAATTGACATGGATATATAATAAGTCAAATGGCATATTTCAGCCTCTCTTTTATTAAACTCCCTCCCCCACACACAGAGAAAAGTGTAGCCAAATAAAAATTTTATGACAAAAATAGGCATTTTAGAAAGAGCATAATCACACCATCAATCTTAAGTTCATTGGTGTTATATCCAGTCTGATAGTTGTATTATTGTTTCTATGCTTGCTGAAAAAAAAAAAACAATTTTTGTGGGTTTATAGACTTATACATTGTGTGGTTACTTTTTAAATATTTCAGATATTAGCTGCTGTGTTTGTTTTACTAGGTCTTGGTTAAATGTCACTTTCCCCAGAAAGCTTGCTCTGACCTCCCAATCCCAAGAAAGTGCCCCTCCTGATCCTCTCCCTGACTTCCTTCACTTTCACTCTCACAGCATCAACATAGTGGCCGGCTCCCCGCCTATTATCTAGGCTGCATGCTTTTTAGAGACAGCCTCAGGACTCTGTTATTTGCCATTATGTACCATTGCCTTGCCTATTAAAGGGCCTCAATAATGATTTGTTAAATGAATAAACAAAGTTGGGGCAGGGAAGACTAAGTTAATACTTTATCTTTCTATTATAGTACTTTTATTCATTATAAATTTCTGCTTTGTCTTTCAGGCTCAGTAAACCCTCCAACAGATCCTGCACTTGGTATTACAGAATCTATACTTGGCACCAAATCTTCTCCAGCCAACAATAGATCTCCCACAGGTACGATTATTTTCACACTGTTTTAATTCCCATGTCCTTCCTATTTATTAATCCTTTAAAGAAGCATACTGATAAAAAATTTTTTTTAAACATTTGTGTCATTCATGAGCTTTTCTAATCTATGATATTTCAGATAAACATATACATATTATTCTCGAGGTTTCCAAGAGTTAGCACAACTTTCAAAGTCCTTCACTTAAAGTCCTAGAAAAAAAACAAAGTGAATAAATATTCAGCAAGAAATTAAATTTTGTATTATATTATTAAGTAGGTTAATAAATTGACAGCCTTCCTCCTTCTAAATGGGAGGTAAATGAGATTTTTGTGGACCAGAGGTAGATACAATTTTAAATTTAAATTTGTCCTGGTTCAAATTAATTTTGACCAAGTTGACTAGTAAAGACTATGAATTCAGCCTCACAAGGACATTATTAATAACTAGAGGACCGGTGCACAAAATTCGTGCATGGGGCGGGGTGCGGGGGAGGGCTGTCCTTCAGCCCAGCCTGCTCCCTCTCCAATCTGGGACTCCTTGAGGGATGTCCGACCACCCATTTAGGCCTGATCCATATAGGGCCTAAACAATCCAGAATTGCTGGTTTCCAACTGCTCTCTCCTGTCTGCCTTCCTGATTGCCCTTAACCGCTTCTGCCTACCAGCCTGATCACCTCCTAACCATTCCCCTGCCAGCCTGATTGATGCCTAACTGCTCCCTTGCCAGCCTGTTTTCCCCTAACTGCTCTCCCCTGTGGGCCTGATCACCCCTAACTGCTCTCCTCTAACTGCCCTCCCCTGCAGACCTAGTAACCCCTAACTGCTCTCCCCTGTAGGCCTGGTCATCTCCAACTGCCCTTCACTGCAAGCCCAGTCACCCCCAACTTCCCTCCTCTGCTGGCATGTTCTCTCCCAACTGCCCTCCCTTGCAGGCCTTGTCTCTGCCAACTGCCCTCCCCTGCTGACCATTTTGTGGTGGCCATCTTGTGTCCACATAAGGGTAGGATCTTTTGACCACATGGGGGCTGTCATCTTGTGTGTTGGAGTGATGGTCAATCTGCATATTACTCTTTTATTAGATAATATAGAGGCCTGGTGCACAGGTGGGGGCCAGCTGGTTTGCCCTGAAGGATATCCTAGATCAGAGTAGGTATTCCCTTGGGGTATGGGGTGGCCTGGGCCAGGGGCCTGTGGTGGTTTGCAGGCCAGCCAACCCCTGGGTGACCCAAGAGAAGCCATGGTATCTAAGATTTATTTACCTTCTACAATTGAAACTTTGTAGCCTGGAGTGGAGCCAAGCCTTCTGATCCCACAGCCATTGAAACTTTGTTGCCTTAAGCAGAGGCCTGGGCTGGCCAGGATGTGTGAAAAGCATGGCTTCCTCCTCCATTGTTAGGAACAACTCAAGCCTCCCTCAGTGGCGGCAGCCATTAAAACTGTATTGCTTTAAGCGGAGGCCTGGGGGGCCAGGGTTTGCATAAAGCTTGGCTTCCTCCATCACCAGGGGCAACCCAAGCCTCCTTCCTGCTCTTTCTGTGGCCTTAGCCATCTTGGTTGAGTTAATTTGCATCCTCGCTCTGATTGGCTGGTGGGTGTGGCTGGTGGGCATGGGGGGTAGGTGTAGCAGAGGTACAGTCAATTTGCATATTACTCTTTTATTAGATAGGATGGAGGTCAGGCTGGGTTAGTGTTTCTATAGCAAAGAAATAACATTGACTTTCAGAAGTTGGCAAACAAATTATAAATTTCTATAACCATGTGCTTTGTATTTAAAAAAGAACTATGGTGATTTTATATATATATATATATATATATATATATGAAGAGTAGAAGTAAAGTTTTCATTCTTATTTAATTAAAACTATTAATTTTAGCTCAAAATGAGAACTGAAAATGCAATCAAATAAAAGCAGTCAGTAGGGATGAACAGTTCCTTTAGCCTGTAGCCTTTGGCAGATAACCTGCAGCCACAGTCACAGGTTGATACCTATCAGAAAATAAAAAGTGAGGGAGCATGAGCACCACCTGAAAATTAGGAAGTTTACATTCATGTGATTTTTTTCTAATTCTTAAGGTTTTGTCATTTTCCTTCTAAAGTTTCTTTTTCTTTCATTTCTAATTCATCATTCAGAAATAAACCATTATAGATTATGATATGCTTCATTTAACAAATAATAGCATATTCAAAAATAGTATTTTAAGTCTGTACAGTACTCTGTGAATGTCTATTGCTTCATAACAAATATTTCATCCCCAAATTTAGCAACTTATAAAATACTAGAGGCTTGGTGCATGAAATTTGTGCATGGGGCAGGGGCAGGGAGAGGGGGTCTTTCTGTGTGGCCTGAATCTTCTCGCAATCTGGGAATCCCTCTCACAATCCAGGATCCCCTCTCACAATCCAGGATCACTGGCTCCTAACCACTCTCCTGACTGCCTGCCTGATCACCCCTAACGACTATCCTGCCTACCTGATTGCCCCTAATCACCTCTGCTTGGCCTCTGCTGCAGCAGCTTCATCCTGAAGGAAAGGAGAATCAGACTCAACTTGTTGAGGGATTGTATCAAAGAATTTGTGAACAAATTAAAACCACCATGTTCAGTCATTTAGAAAATATTTGCACATAAAATACAATGTGATGTGATCTTTTTTATTATGATAGGCAGACAGAACAAGTATTATCATTTCCATTTTCTGGATGGGGACACCAAGATGCTAAGAGCATAAATGGTCACATGACTAGGAAGTGGCCAAGTTAGTATTCATACCAAAGTCTTCTGATGCTAAATCTAGTTCTCAGCACATTAGGTATCATGTTTTCTCCAACTGGTCTAAACACTTCATGAAAACAGAAAACATATCCTAGCATATGTCTAGCACAGAATAGGCCAATAAAAAATACTAGTTGATAGATAAATGAATAAAACAATTAATAAGAATAATGTTTCTTCATTCTGTAGCTATCATTAATAGATTCTATATTATTTATACATGATAATTTATTTCTGTCTTCTAAAAAGTTGCAGTGTACTTGGAGAGAGATGAAATACATACATGGAATGATAACTTAAAATCATAGAATGAAAGGTGTTGCATCTTACAAAATTAAAATGCACAAGGTAAGGTATAGACCAGTAAGTCTTAGGCTTTGAGCAAAGAAAGGTCCCCATGAGTTTATGGACTCAGATGTTATCTAAGAGAGATGAAATAAGCTGATTCTTGAATTGTGTGTGGTCTTATTGATTTGACTTGGTTGAGAGCTTGAGAACAAACTGAGGAGTTGTTCACTGGCAAAAATGTTTGTGAGAATTTGAGAAAATGTTTGGAGCTAAGCATGGGTCGGAGAGTGTGATTGTGTAGCAGAGAAGCACAGATGAATATTTGAAAATGCAGAATAAAGAGAGCTTAATCTTAAGCCTCAGCATAATGATTCCAAATAATCTTCCTTAGAAAATAGGTCAGGGACTCCATTAAGCATTTTTAGAAAAGAAATGACATAATTTCTTTATTACATATTGATTGAGCATTTGGTATGCACCAGATACTCTTCTAAGAGCTGGAAATAAAACAGTTAACAAATGAAAAAAAATGCTCTCATGATAGTTACATTTTTTCCAATTGAGAGCAGAAATGAATATCTTCTAGCTGAGTTTCCTATGGGGTTGGTTGATGCATACTGTCACATTTCCATCAGACCAAGCACTATTCTTATTTCTGTGAAGAAAATCAAGGAAAGGGAAAGGACAGTATTACCCTTAAGGAGTCTACTGTTTACTACAGCTCTAGTATTAGAGAAGGAAGGAGAGCACAAATAAATATATTTGTTAGAAAACAGATAAATGCTACCTGGTCTACTGTCACACTATGGTGATATAGTTGGGAAATTTCTGAAGATTTAAAAATCTCCTTAAAGTAAGATTCTGTTATGTTGGACTGTTTTATTTATCTAAAGGCCTGTGCATAAAATTCATGCAGGGAGAAGGGTTCCCTCAGCCCAGCTTGCACCCTCTCCAATTGGGAACTCTCGGAGGATGTCTGACTGCTGGGATCGAGCCTAAACTGGCAGTCAGACATACCTCTCACAATCCTGGACTGCTATCTCAAACACTCACCTGCCTGCCTGGCTGATCACCCCTAACTGCTTCCCCTGCCAGCCTGATTACCCCTAACTGCCTCTGCCTGCTGGCCTGGTTACCCCTAACTGTCCCCACTCCACCAGCCTGGTTGCTCCCAACTGCTCCTCTTGCTGGCATGGTCACCCCTACCTGCCCCCCACTGATGGCCAGGTCATTCGTAATTGCCCCCTGCTGCCAGTCTGGTCACACCTAACTTCCCCCCCACCCCCTCCCTGGCAGCCTGGTCGCCCATAACTGCCTCCTCCACTGGCCTAGTTGTGCTCAACTGCCCCCCACCTCCCACTAGCCTGGTTACCTCCAACTAACCCCCTGTCTGTCTGGTCTCCCCTGAATGCCCCACTGCCAGCCTGGTCGCCCTCAACTGCCTACTCCTGCTGGCCTGGTGGCCCTCAGAGCCTGCTGTTCTGTCATTTGGTAATCTCTCACTGACCCCCCCCCTGCCAGGCTGGTTGCCCCACACAGCCTGATATTCAGTTGTTTAGTTGTCCCTCACTAAGCCCCCTGCCTGTCTAGTCACTTCATGCAGCCTGTTTGGTCAGTGGTCGGCAAACTGCAGCTCTGTTGACTAATGAGTTTGCCGACCACTAACCAAGACTCTCGATTCCAATAATTACAGGCTGTTGTTCTTTGTGATTAAGTTCCTATCCCAGTGGTCGGCAAACTCATTAGTCACCAAGTGGCAAACCACGGCTCCTGAGCCGCAGTTTACCAACCACTGTGTTAGGTCATCCGTCCTGTTGTTTCATTTGTAATGGCCTATTGTTTCATTTATATATATATATGTAATGTATATATAGATTTTTTTTTCTTTTTAAGTTTCAAGTGCACATTTTTATGATACAAAATCTGTAGGTGCCCTGACCAGGAATTCAACCAGTGATCTTTTGCTAAATGGGATAATGCTTAACCAATTGGGCCACAGCAGCCAGGGCAGGACTGTTGTAGATCAGTGGTTCTCACCAGTATAATTTTGTCCTCCAACCCCTCGGGGACATTTGGTAGGGTAGGGACATTTTTAATCACCATAGTGGAAAGAGGAGAGAGTGTTACTAGCATCTAATATGTAGAGGCTACGGGTGCTGTTAAATAATGTACATTTTGTAGGATAGAATAACCTCTGCAATAAAGATTATCTGGTCCCAAAGATCAACAATGCTGAGGCTGAGAAACCCTGTTTAAATTAGGCTCTGGTTTAAGAGTAGTTTGTTTGTTTGTTTGTTTGTTTGTTTTACTTTACAAAATTTCAACCTCTGACAAGATAGTAACAATAGATTATGTTTGGGACAATTCTCAGTCTGATTTTTATACGCTCCCCACCAAAAACTAACAAACAAAAAAAAAACATGTTAAATCAATGGCTGAGTATATCTAAATACAATTTATTTTCTTAGAGTAATCTCTGAATTACAACTGGAATCCCAAATTTTGTCTTAGCAAACTGTAGGGTAATGAGGACTGGCTGCCCGAAAAGCTGGTAGGATTCACCTTCCTGTGTCCTTTTAAGAAAAGAAGGGAGCAAGATGGAACATATCCTGGGAACCAACTTCAAAAGGCTCTGGTTTCATTTCAGATTCTAAGATGTAATGAACTACATAGTTCAATCATAATTGTGAAGCCACATATTTTGCTGCAAACATACAATTCGTATTTTTCCCCTCAATGAAAGGATATTTTTTAAACAAATGTTGACAAAAAATGAAAAGAATATTCTTTAACGAGAGGAGACTGTGTAACTCATAACAAACTTCAAGAGCTACCCAGGGAAACAGTTCAATTCAGCCTGAACTAATTGGTATTTGCCGAGTCCCAGATGCATTTTCTGTCCTCAGAAAAGGAAAAGACGTGAGGCTGACAAGCTAAAGGGCGAGATGAAACAAGCCCAAACGCAGTAATCCGAGACAGCTGACAAATCCAGGGTGGGACAATACTGGCATAAATCGGGGGGTTCTCCTACCCCCAGGATCTCCCTGCGCCTTCTACAGAGTATTTATTCAACAACAATTAAACATAGAGTGACTGCAAGCGTGCTGGGATATGGAGATAGACAAGAGATGCAGGGCCCAGTTTCAGGGAGCTTATGCGCTAGCAGGACCTACTTGCCTAGCCTTCCATTTCATTGCCACCAGGCCACAGAGCCTCCTGTTTTTATGCCTATGCAGAATCCTTTAACCTGGTGATACTGATTTTAATGTTAAGCCCTCGGTAAAAATTTAGCTGGTCCCCACAGTGTGGATATTTCTACTTCCGGGCAC
>PVJN01039865.1:0-19583 GCA_004026805.1 Lasiurus borealis
GAGAGGGATAGAGAGCTAGAAACATCGATGAGAGAGAAACATTGATCAGCTGCCTCCTGCACACCCCTCACTGCGGATGTGTCCGCAACCAAGGTACAGGCCCTTGACCGGAATCGACCCTTCAGTCCACAGGCCGACGCTCTATCCACTGAGCCAGACCAGTTAGGGCAAATAGGTATAATTTTGATTCATTCTGATGGGGTGGGTATTGAGTTGGCTGTTGTCAGTTTTCTATTGGACATTCTAAGGGAAAAGAGGTCAGTGCCCCTGACTGAATGGTCAGGTACTGAATGTTTTAAAAATCTGTGGCACACCAGTTGAAAGTCTCTGCTGTAGACCAATGATAAATCCAAAACAAAAGTCCACAGTTCAGCATTGTTGCAGTGGGGACCACAGGATACCCCAGCCGTAGACAAAATGTTCCGTCATGGGGTCGGGGGTACATTTTATTTTATTATTATTTGTTAAATTTATTGATTTCTTACAGAGAGGAAGGGAGAGAGATAGAGAGTTAGAAACATCAATGAGAGAGAGAGAGAGACATCAATCAGACCGATGCTCTATCCACTGAGCCAAACTGGTTTCAGAGGGGTCAGGGGTACATTTTAGAAAGCCCACCAAGTCAGGAACTATCCGGTTATCGCTGGGGCCAGTGTGTACCTCGAGTCAGGCGCAACATTGGAACAACACGGGTGGCTAGACCTGGCCGGTCTGCACGGAGCTCCACTAAAGCACACCACCTCCTCCTCCGCTCTGGGAGGGGGTGACCCTCCACCAGAGCAGCGAGAGAGAGACCGAGTCAGCGGCAGACAGAACTCTGCACCCTCAGTTCTGTCTTCTTGTAGGAACGCATTCAAGCGAGAGCAGCCAAAGGAGGTGAGAATTTATTGCAGAAAAAACACACACTCAGAGATAGTCTGAGCGGGCAACTCAGCGGCTGAAATCAAACCAAGTGCCCCATGGAGGTGGGGGTTCAGAGGATGTATACACCTAGGTCTGAATGCACTTAGACCAGGAAAAAGTCACCCCCTCCTTCGTGTCTCAGAAAAACACCTCTCCTTAAGCTCCTAGGCTGCCCGACCCAGATTCTGTGCTACCAGTTAGACCACATCCTGGAGGGGTTTTTGTGTTTTGTTTTGTTTTTTTGCCTCCGCTTCCTTCAGATTTGGCTCTGCTATTTTGTGCTATTTTTGGTTTGGCACAAATATCCCCTGCAGACCCTGACTGCTCTCGCAGCTCCTGACTGTCTAGCTGCCCCCTCCACCAACTGGATATTCGCCAGCCGAGCGAGACCGTGGCTCCATGACAGAGGCGGTCAGGAGGAAGCCTCAGAGGACATCGGCTGGAGAAACGGGTTGTCCCCGGGACAAAGTGGTTGGTGTTGTCTGTTCATGGAAATGCTATCTGGCAGGTGACCAACTGGGGCAAGAATCGTAGCGAATGGAAGTCTTAGAAAAAGGGGGACGGGGGGACAGCGGGTGGGACTGTTATTGGGGTTGGAGGTATTGATAGTTTGGCTGAGGATCTGTGAGCTGATTGATCTGCTTAGGGGACTTGAGCCACCCCTGATTGCTGTTCCTCGTAGGGAAACGTGGTCAGCGGGCTGTTACTGGAGCTCCGCTGAGGGTAGCGGTTAAAGTGCTTTGTTGTTGTTTTTTTAAAATATATATTTCTTTATTTCAGAGAGGAAGGGAGAAGGAGAGACAGAAACATCAACGATGAGAGAGAATCATTGATCGGCTGCCTCCTGCACACCCCCCACTGGGGATCCAACCCACAACCCAGGCATGTGCCCTTGGCCGGCATCGAACCTGGGACCCTTCAGTCCACAGGCTGACGCTCTATCCACTGAGCCAAGCCGGCTAGGGCGTGCTTTGTTGTTTTAAAAGATTAAGACCCAGATTCTAACCTTGGAGAATCTATTGGTATCTTCTTTGTGCTTCAGTTTCCTTATGTGTAAGGCAATCCCAGTAATAACAACATCGACCTCACAGGGTTGTTGTGAGAATTAATTGAGATACTATAGAAAGTGCCTGGCAAAGCTTCCACATGAGCCGGGAGGTTGAAACCTCAGCTGTTGGCCCGAGGAGAACGTTACCAATGATTGTGGTCAGGTCTCACCAAAGACCAATCAGATCACAATGCCGATGACTCTGTGCCACCACGGTTGAGAGTCCTGCTACTAAAAATGTACTGTTTGGACTCAGAAAACTCTTTTTGGGAGGTGGGGGAGTAGAAAAAGTGGTGGACCTCGGTGAGCTTTTATCAAGTCTGTGTCGTTAGCTGCTACTGGATTTCCCTCATGGAGTGGGAATGTAGAGAAGGGATAGCCACCTGTCACGTATGGGTCTAGTGATTTATTTTGTTGCCTAAGTCTTGTCTCATTTAACGATCCTTTAAAGAGTTCTGGTTTGGAAAACTGCCCTCACATCCCCTCAAATGACAAATAGACGAAAACTGGATTTGCTTATAATACATTTCCCGCGCTTTTGCTTAAATCTTTTTTTGGCTTCGAGCAGTGGTTCTCAACCTTCCTAAGGCCACGACCCTTGCATATAGTTCCTCATGTGGTGGTGACCCCCAACCATGAAATTTTGCTACTGTGATGCATCGTGATGCAAATATCTGCATTTTCCGATTATCTTAGACGACCCCTGTGAAAGGGTTATTTGACCTCCAAAGGGGTTGCGACCCACAGGTTGAGAACCACTGGCTTCGAGACACATGACCCAGGGGGAAAAGAACCTCTGCTGGCAGTCCTGGTTTATCACTGGGGTCCTTGAGAAGCATCTCATGGGATTGCTTTAAAAGGAATTCGCTTCGTGTTTGGAATTTTTAAAAAAATATATTTTTTATTGATTTTTTACAGAGAGGAAGGGAGAGAAATAGAGTTAGAAACATTGAAGAGAGAGAGACATTGATCAGCTGCCTCCTGCACACCCCCTACTGGGAATGTGCCCGCAAACAAGGTACGTGCCCTTGACCAGAATCAAACCTGGGACCCTTCAGTCCGCAGCCCGACGCTCTATCCATTGAGCCAAACCGGTTAGGGCTGTTTGGAAATGTTTTGATAATATATGCAAAAAGTGTTTAAGTCAACACTTTAAGTGTATATACATACCACTTTAGGCATTGTTTTTCAGCCCTGTTATATAACTATGCTAGTGGCATATTGGTTTAAAAACGTGTTTTCTCACTTCACCTCTACAACATGTTCGGGAAGTAGAGTCTCCCTGTTGCAGACAGAAAACAGAGGCACAAAAGTGTTTGAACTCTTGCCCATGATGTCACACAGCCTGTGATTACGGAACCCTGGCCTGTCTGATTCAAAACCCAACTTCCTGTTCACAGACTGCAGAATCTGCCTTTGTATGCTCCTTCCAGCTCCCTGGCAGTAATTACAATTCCATAGGAAGAAATCTGAGTGAGCCTCTTCCTGGTGGGAGACGGCCAAGGTCCTAAACTTAGCTTCCTCGTCCACTTCTCGCTACTTCCGGCCTCTAGCTTCCAAATCGGAGAATCCGGCTGATTAGCTCTAAACAGGTCAAAACCACCCACCAGAGAACCGAACAGATCACCACATCTCTGGATTATAAAGGCTTTTCCCGTGCTCTCCAGGATAACAGGCTGGCTGTTTCCGAGAGCCGTGTTTCACTGTGTATACATCCTTCCAGATGAAATCCAGAGATTCAGAGCATGCGTGTTCTGCCCTGTGTTTCGGGGTGAACACCACTGCATTTTAGGAATCCGCTTCAATGGTAGTTCGGTCGTTTCACACAGACTCAGTAACAATAGGAATAATAAGGAATGAAAATAATCTTATGGTTGGGGGTCACCGTGACATGAGGAACTGTGTTCAAGGGTCACAGCCTGAGGAAGGTTGAGGACCGCGGGTGTAAGGGCTTATATTTGCTGCCACCTGCTCTCTGTTTACCCGTGTGGCCACCTGATGGATTCCCTCCATTGTTCTGGCCCAGCAACGGACCTGAGCTTTCTCTGTGCCCCTGGGTCCCTTCTCCGTATCGCCGCAGACCTTCCTTCGTTTCACATTCCCTCCAGCCCGTGCTGCGTCTGAAAACATCCTATGACTTCTGCCTGGTTGGTTCCTGGGATGCGGCTGGCTCACATGTCCGCCCGCCTGCCTGCCTGCCTGCGTGTCAAGCTAACGCCTCTCACCAGGATGTGAAACCCACAGGTGCAAGCTCTTTGGTTTTACAGAACAAGGTCATTGCATGCAGCCAATGGGAGACCCAGGTGTTAACAATCTGGGAATGGCTTAGCCTTGCTGACCTCCTCTCCCCAAACAGAGTCTTGAAGGAGGAAGGATCCTTTCCGGGCCTGCTGGTCTACCCGCTGTGTTGACCACTGCACGCCGTGAGACGGTTTCACTGTCAGGGTCCTGCAGAGAAATGAGGCTCAGGGCCATCATGAGATCCGGAAAGGGGGAAGCCCATCTATACAGGGGGCTGTGCTCTCGTGGAAAACAGCACAGCTCCGGAGAGGCCCAGAAATGAACATCAGAAGGTCAGCAAGTAACACTGATTCTTCTCTTCGGTGTGGATCCCCAGAGTGACTGACAGGTGGGAACCAATAATCCCTCTAGCCGAAACCGGTTTGGCTCCGTGGATGGAGCATCGGCCTGCAGACTGAGAGGTCCCAGGTTTGATTCCGGTCAAGGGCATGTAGCCGGGTTGCGGGCACATCCTCAGTGGGGGGGCGTGCAGGAGGCGGCTGATCGATGTCCCTCTCTCATCGATGTTTCTAGCTCTCTATCCCTCTCCCTTCCTCTCTGTAAAAAATCAATAAAATATATTTTAAAAAAATAATAATCCCTCTAAAAGAGGCCTGGACTTTAAGAAATCCGGAGCTGTTGGCTTTTATTGTTTAACCAGAGATCTCATTTGGAGCGGAAGGAAGCAACTTCTTGGTAAGTGAGTCCGTTCTCAGGATTGTGAGAAGAAGGGTATTCCTTCGAGCAGATGCAGGGGGAAGTCCTTAGCCTGACCGTCTGGCTCTGTCGGCGGGAGACAGGGAAAGGCTGAAGAAAGAGGCCGTCTGGTCTGAGAGATAACAGAGTTTCTAAAGGGAAATCCAGATATAAGGCGAGACGAAATGGATCCGCACACAGGTGCCGAAGAATTACAGAGGCTAACGCGGGGATAGTCATGGTCCGCGTTGGTGGATGCTGCCACGTACGGTTAATTACTTCAGGTGATTGGCCAGATCTGGACAAAACCTGTTCCAGGAACCCGGTTCTGAGAGGAGGCAAGGGAGGCGAGCGGATCTATGTCAGAATGAACATGGATTACCATCAGCGTCTACGGGGGCTTTGCTGAGAGCAGCCTCTCTTCCGGCCTGAGTCCCGCTTGCAGGACAGTCAGCAGTCATGCCCTGAAACAGTGCCCCCCCCGCTACCCCCCCCTTTTCTACCCCGCAAAGGGCTCAGGGTAGGTTTTAAGCAAAGGCCACTCCTGGCTGCTGCTTGCAGACTCAGACTTTGAAGGCGCTCCGGGACCTCAGAAACAGGTGCAGCCCGAGTGTGTCTTTTTTTTTTTTAATATATTTTATTGATTTTTCATAGAGAGGAAGGGAGAGGGATAGAAAGTCAGAAACATCGATGAGAGAGAGACATCGATCTGCCGCCTCCTGCACATCCCACACTGGAGATGTGCCCGCAAGCAAGGTACATGCACCCGACCGGAACCAAACCTGGGACCCTTCAGTCCGCAAGCCGACGCTCCATCCACCGAGCCAAACCGGTCTCTGCCCGAGTGTGTCTTCGTTGTGCTCTCTGAGTCACATCCTATGCGTCTTGTGGCCGTTCATCGATGAACAGCCTCATGGCTCAGACATGGCATCCTTTCGCTCCTGTGTGTGAAATGGAATCTACTCAGATATTTGTCTGCTGAGCTTTCTGTGCCAGCCTGTTAGGTGCTGGGGTGGAGGTGCAGGGTTGGGATCCTGGGGCTCAGACTCTAGAGATAGTTGAGTACACAGAGCATTTTGATACTCCACCTTCTCCTTGTTTTCTAATTTCTTAAAAAAATATATTTTATTGATTTTTTACAGAGAGGAAGGGAGAGATAGAAAGTCAGAAACATCGATGAGAGACACCGATCAGCCGCCTCCTGCACGCCCCACAGTGGGGATGTGCCCGAAAGCAAGGTACATGCCCCCAACCGGAATCGAACCCGGGACCTTTCAGTCCGCAGGCCGACGCTCTATCCACTGAGCCAAACCGGTCTCGGCTAATTTCTTTTTTAAAATATATTTTATTGATTTTTTTACAGAGAGAAATGGAGAGTGATAGAGAGTTAGAAACATCGATGAGAGAGAGACATCGATCAGCGGCCATAGATCAGGGCACATCCTACTGGGGATGTGCCCGCAACCAAGGTACATTCCCTTGACCGGAACTGAACCTGGGACCTTTCAGTCCATAGGCTGACACTCTACCCACTGAGCCAAACCGGTTTGGGCTGTTTTCTAGTTTCTTATCTACATTCGGAAAATGCAGAAACGTTCTTGGGGATGTATTCGTCGTGAATGAACCTCTTTGGGTGCGAACGGACTCCTTCCCGGGTGAAGGCAGTGAGAGGGTTTATGGCCGGGGATGGCTCCCGGGATCCATAAAGCGGCGTGGTTAATGTTTGACCGCAGGGAAGGGAGCGGCTTCTGGGGGAGCGGAGCCGGGCACTCCGCCTGCTCCTCTGGGGAGAAGCTGAGGTCCCGCAGGAGTCTCGGCAGCTGCGCGGTTATTGACTTTCAGGAAGGTAAGGGCTGGCACGTCCTGACTCGGTTGATAAGGTATTTCTTGGGGAAGGGCCACATACCCGGCGGAGCGGGGGACTGAGGACGTCGCTGGGCCAGCTTGTCCCTTGAGGTCGTGCTATGGAGGGGAAGTTTGTTCCTGGTCGCACAAGTTTTGCTTCTGAGCACCCTTTCTTCAGAACTTTCTCCCCATTCACCCACCGCTCAGACGTTCATTGGAAGGAGCGGCTGTGGTTGAGTCTAACTTGATAGTGGACTGGAGGCCAGGCGGAGGTTGGGCGTTTAAATAAGTATGACAGCCATTCTGTGTGATTGAAATATGGACGTGCCTCGCCCTAAGATGCTCCGCTTCTCGTCTCCTAGAAACTGGGGGGCTGGGATCGCCCTCTCCCAGGGGGTCTTCTCTAGCTGTGCTCTTCACAACCTGAGCACTCACTATTCCTCAGAGAACGGGGTTCGGGGTGGAATCCTTACAATTGTTGGGACAGAGTAGGGAGGAGAGAGGTAAGAGAGAAAAGAAGGCTTTCTTCCAGTTATAAAAGTAAGTCCTGGGCGTGCAGTGTGTAGCTCAGGGAATAGATAGAATCAGGAACCTCCTAATAACTATGGTGCTGACAAGTGGTCGCTAGACTTACAGCGATGATCATCTTGTGAGGTACATACACGTTGAGTCACTGTGTCGTAGACCTGAAACTAGGGTAAAATTGCTTGTCAACTGTAGTTTTTTAAAAGACATGAAAACAAAGAACACAGTCTTTAAAAAGAAAACAAGCTGAAACCGGTTTGGCTCCGTGGATAGAACGTCGGCCTGCGGAGTGAAAGGTCCCAGGTTCGATTCCGGTCAAGGGCATGTACCTTGGTTGCGGGCACATCCCCAGTGGGAGGGGTGCAGGAGGCAGCTGATCAATGTCTCTCTCTCATGGATGTTTCTGACTATCTCTCTCCCTTCCTCTCTATAAAAAATCAATAAATATATTTTTTTAAAAAAGAAATAAATGATAAATGGAAGTAGTGGAATAAGAGTTGAAAACAGACGGGCTGCTTCCACCTTTGGGGAAGCTGGGGGTGATGTGTGTGTCCTTTAGCTTCGAGCTTTCTTCCCAGCCTCCCTGGGGTTGCAGCGTCTGTGAGTGGGTGGCTCTTTGGAGATGTCAAATTACATCCGGTCCCCCGGAGAGCCAGGCCCCGCCTCTGTTTCCCTTCTTTCTCTCTTACGGTGACTCTCTGGGGACAGGCGCCCTCTTCGGTAAGGGATGGGAGCGGGAGATTGGGAGGACCATCGATGTGCTCTCTGATACTGGCTTGTCTTTATATTTCTTCAAAAACGGAGGCAGCAAGTGAGAAATCGCTGGAAAGAAGGGGGTAGCTGTTAGAGGACAAGGCAAATGAACTCACTCAGCTCCCCTCGGGAAGCAAACTGAGTCTTTTGCCGAAGGAAAGGTTATCGCGGTTTGCAGGGCGTGGAGTTCATGAGTCTCCTGGGCTGGGCCGGTTTTATGATTCACCAGCCGGCGGGCACGGAGCTCACTGCTCGCACACCTCTGAACCTTGGTTTTCTCATCCAGAGAATGGAGACACGGCCCACGCAAGGGGTTGTGGGAATAGATCCGAGAAGCAAGTAAGGGACTCAGTGCGGTGAGCTCTCCCTTCCAGGAGGAAGTTCAAGTGAGGTGACTCAGGTCAAGTTGAGAAGTTTCGGTTCTGTTCTCTAGGGAAGAAGGCCGGAACCCTCTCACGCTACCACAATTATACCTTTATTGTGCCTCTGAGCAGCTAATTCTACGTTAAGGAAGTGGGGGTCCAACAATATCAGAGAATGAGCAAACAGTTGGGATTTACTTCTTTTTTAAAAAAATATATTTTATTGACTTTTTACAGAGAGGAAGGGAGAGAGATAGAGAGTTAGAAACATCGATGAGAGAGAAGCATCGATCAGCTGCCTCCTGTACACTCTCTCCTGGGGAGAGAGAACAGACAGGAATGTTTTCTTAGGTGCAAGAACTGTTACTAAAAGCAGTTAGCCATTCAGCGGCTGAGGCCTTAATTATACTAACCTTGATTTTTCACTTGAGCATACGTAAAAAACCAAGCCTTACAAGCTATAGATTGCACAAAGGAAACTTCATTTCCTTTAAAATATGCTGTAAAACGGACATACTGAATTTTCTTCTTCGTGATCTTCTGAATCAACCTTTTCTTTCCATAATTTAATTATTTTAAGACATTAGGACCTGTAGCTTTTGCCAAGAAACAAAGAGATGGTGGATTTATGTTCTTTATGGTTAACCCTAGTCAGTTTTGCTCAGTGGATAGAGCGTCAGCCCACAGACTGGAGAGTCTCGGGTTTGATTCCGGTCAAGGGCATGTACCTCGGTGGCAGGCCAATCTCTGACCCTGGTAAGGGCTCGTGCAAGAGGCAACCAATCGATGTCTCTCTCTCTCTCTCTCTCTTTTTTTTAAAAAAATACATTTTATTGATTTTTCACAGAGAAGAAGGGTGAGGGATAGAAAGTGAGAAACATCAATGAGAGAGAAACATCGATCAGCTGCCTCCTGCACGCCCCCTACTGGGGATGTGCCCGCAACCAATGTACATGCCCTTGACCAGAATCGAACCTGGGACCTTTCAGTCCGCAGGCTGACGCTCTATCCACTGAGCCAAACCGGTTTTGGCCAATGTGTCTCTCTTATATCAATGTTTTTCTCTGTGTCTCTCACCCTCCCTCCCACTCTCTTTAAAAATCAATGGACAGTTATTCTCGGGTTGAGGATTAACAACAACAACAACCACAAGAGTGTTTAAACAAAGGATGGACACACCTTCCTCACACGAGGGCCTGTGCTTCCTCTTGTCCCTGGCTTTGGCTCCTGCCCTGTAGGATGTCACAGGACCTGTTTATAGATTGGGATGTGAAATAAGTTGTCCAAAGCGCTTACCTTAAATGCCCACGGAATGCTAGCTCTTTTTGAAGTTTTAATGATAAAAATAGGGTATGCGACCCCTCAATAAGCGAGGGTTGCCGAAACCGGTTTGGCTCAGTGGTTAGAGCAGCGGCCTGCAGACTGAAAGGTCCCAGGTTTGATTCCAATCAAGGGCATGTACCTTGGCTGCGGGCACATCCCCAGTAAAGTGGGGGGGTCGTGCAGGAGGCGGCTGATTGATGTCTCTCTCATCGATGTTTCTAACTCTCTATCCCTCTCCCTTCCTCTCAGTGGAAAATCAATAAAATATATATTTTTTAAAATAAGCTAGGGTAACTTACTTTCCCCCTTACTCTCATAACCATTCCAGTTGTTGGCTTTGACTAAATTAAAGAAATCAGGAAGTTAACCTGCCACCCTTGAACCTGATGGCACAATTTTGTCATTGGAATCTTGCCTCAGGGTCACTTATAAAGGAGCTAGTATTATAGAAAGTGTTGTGGGTTTTTTTCTTTCCTTTTCTTTAAATCTCATGATCTAAACCCAGTAGCTATCTCATCGATGTTTCTAACTCTCTATCCCTCTCCCTTCCTCTCTGTAAAAAATCAATGAAATATATATATATATTTTTACAAAAAGAGCCGAAACCAGTATGGCTCAGTGGATAGAGCGTCGGCCTATGGACTGAAAGGTCCCAGGTTCGATTCCAGTCAAGGGCATATACCGTGGTTGCGGGCACATCCCCAGTAGGGGGTTGTGCAGGAGGCGGCTGATCGATGTCTCTCTCTCATCAATGCTTCTAACTCTCTATCCCTCTCCCTTCCTCTCTGTAAAAAATCAATAAAATATATATATATATTTTAAACCCAGTGGGATGGGGTCTAATTTGGATGTGCCTCATACCGAATTTCTAAGGCCCCGGATGTGACAAAATGCTCCTCTGTACGTTTCATCATACGAAGAGATGTATGTATGTATGTATGTATGTATGTAATTCATGGAGAAACACCGGCAAAAACAGTTCAGGCGCCTGTTGTGAGGAACAGTGATTCCTACCCTCCCTTTGAGTCCGGGAAGGCCTTGTGATGCTCTGCCTGAAGGGGAGGAAAGAGTGCTTTGCCTGCCCGCTCCAGGGATTCTGCGCAGTCAGCCCGCACACCCCAGGAATTCACTGCCGCTGGTGTCGGCTGTCCGGGAAGCACCACGGCAGGACAGCCATCTGTTGTGCCCATGGGGGTCTTTCCTTCCCTTTGACCCAGCCTGGACGACCCTTCCGTTCAGGGTTGAGGTGTCGCGTGTGTTTGACCTCACGGTAGACGTGTCTGGTGTGAGTTTGAGGGGGGACATCCACCCCTCCTGCCCTTCTTCTTCCCCTCCTCGTCAGCCTCAAGTGGGAGGCAGCACCCCTGATTTTATGTCGTCCTGTTCCTAGCTTATTACTATTTTTAAAAATATATATATATATTTTATTGATTTTTTACAGAGAGGATTGGAGAGGGATAGAGAGTTAGAAACATCAATGAGAGAGAAACATCGATCAGCTGCCTCCTGCACACTCCCTACTGGGGATGTGCCCACAGCCAAGGTACATGCCCTTGACCGGAATCGAACCTGGGACCCTTGAGTCCCCAGGCTGACGCTCTATCCACTGAGCCAAAGCGGTCAGTTTTCTAGCTTATTAATGGCCACTTTCATTGGGTCTCTAACTTGTCAAAGGTGCCAGTTGGTCTGATCTTCTGTGATTTGTCTAAACCTTGAATGATAGTGATGGTGCCAGCGATCGGTGAGTGAAGCCAAAAGGGGCGTGATGGTCTGAACCTCACTGGGTGAACCGAGGTGTGCGGGAGCTTGTAATCCGCTCTCGATTCATATCTGGCCTTGCTTTATAATTATAATCTGCAATGCAGAGGTGGAAAAGATGGCGCCCAGGATGCTTGGTGCTGCTTGGTGCTCGTGGTGTTATGAATTCCAGTCCCATCTTTCCCCACCCACTCACCTGTGATAGTTGAAAACAAATGTTGCAGTCTTCTCTTTCTGCACCTTCATTGTTCTTTAGAATTGCATGGCTCAATTGCAGAAAAGAAAATTAATTTAATTCCATGCCCTTAATGGATTAAAAAAAAAAAAAGAAGAAGGATGAGCCTTAGCTGGCTTGGCTCAGTGGATAGAGTGTTGGTCTATAGACTGAAGGGTCCTGGGTTTGATTCCAGTTAAAGGCCCATGCCGGGGTATAGGCTCGATCCTCAAAGGGGGGTGTGCAGGAGTCAGCCAATCAATGATTCTCTCTCATCATTGATCTTTCTATCTCTCTCTCCCTCTCTGAAATCAATAAAAATATATTTCAAAACAAAACAAAAACATGGTGAGAAATAACTGACTCTATGTAAAGCTTGTTTATAACTTAGCTTTTTATAAGGAGGAAAAATCGATGCTTGTGTATTGAGTTACTTATACGTTCTGAGCCGTGGGACAGAAGACTTCCCTGTCCTCACTCAGACAGATGGGGGAGCGACAGGATTGTCTGAAAACGCCTCTGGGGAGGGTTGGAGCCCAACAGGAAATTCAGCCAACCTTCAAGCGGACCCCCTGGGGTACTGTGGGTGCTGCATGTGTCATCTATAATAATAAAAGTGTAATATGCTAATTAGACTGGGCGTCCTTTCGGACATCCTTCCTTCCGGACAGAGCTGCAGCAGGCGGGGCCATAGCAGAGGGAGCAGAGGCAGCAGAGGCTCTTATCTGTGACAGTGGTGGGTGGGGGCTGGGGCCAAGGCGCCTGCAGGAATTTCGTGCATCGGGCCTCTAGTGGCTGAATAAAGCTCCACCCAGACGACCTCTAACCCGGGATGACAGCATCTTTCTCAGGGAAAACTAGAGTTTGTGTATTAGTTTGCAAGGGCCGAGCTAACTGAGGAAGTGGCTTCACCAATAGAAATGTATAGCCTCGCTCACCTGGAGGCTGGAGGTCAAAATCCAGGTGTCCGCAGGGTCGGTTCCTTCTGGGGCCCTGAGGATCTTCTGCAGGCTTCTCCCCGAGGCTTGTGGATGGCTATCTGCCCCCCATGTCTCTGCACACCGTCTTCACTCTAGGCCCATTTCTGGATCCACGGTTGCCTTTTTTTATGAGGACTCCAGTCACATTGGATCAGGATCCACCCTCATGACTTAATTTTAACTTCATCACCTCTGTAAAGTCCACATCTCCAAATAGGATTGTAGTCTGAGGTACTTGGAAGTTAGAACTCCAACATATGAGGAGTTACTTTTTTGGAGAGGGACCCTATTCAACCCAAAGCACTTGGCTTGATTAAAAAAATGGGCCTGGGTAGGGTGGCTCAATGGTTGAGCATTGATCTATGAATCAGGAGGTGAAGGTTCGATTCCCTGGTCAGGGGCATGTAGGAGGCAGCTGATCATGTTTCTATCTCTGTCTTCCTCTCTAAAATCAATAAAAAAAAAAGAAAAAAAGGGGGGGGAGATGATGGTCAGAAGGGAAATGAGAAATCTATGTGCTGTAGGAGCTAAACCTCCTGGTGACGGTCCTCTGAGAAGGGAAGTCATGTCAATATCTGCAGAGGAAGAGCAGCCATTGAATGAAAAATGATAACTTCATTGAATTTTTGGAAAGCTCTGTGACAAATCAAGGGGTGTCAGGTGGTGATAGGATGTTTGTACCTTCAGAGGGAGAGTACTATGTGAATGAGAGCATAGGCGTGGGATTAAGCAGGCAGGGTGATCTTGGGCAAGTCTTAACTTCTTTTGACCCCCACATTTTGACTTGTAATCTTTAAGAGCTAAAATTTATTAAGTCCTGCTTCATAGGGTTCTTACGAGAAGTCAGTTAGATCGTTCACATAGAAGCCTCAGCATGTATGTGGCACGTGGTTTTCAGTAAATGTTCGTCGCCTCTGTGTGGTTATTCTGCCCGAACACAGAGAGAGGACGCAGAGGATTGTCATTGTTTTGTGGGCTGTGGTGAATTAAACGAAAGCACTAGCTGTGAACCGCAGGACTACCAGCCCTGGTCCCCTGTTTGTTAGTGGCCCATGTTCAAAACAAGTGGTGGCGGCTTTTCAAAACTCGCCCCCCATCCCTAACCTTTCCCTCCTCCCCAAAACCTTTGACCTGTGTTGCTAAGGATGTGCTTGGCCTCTCAGATAGTTGCTGTAGAAACGGTCTGAATTTAGTCTTTGAATCTGGGGGAAACCCTGACACATAGCAAGAATTGCAAGCAGATGATTGGACCAATTATTTTAGGGAGTTGAGATGAAATGTCACTGAATCATTGTAAAAGCTCCTCCAGTCCTTTCCCAAGCAGTGTTTGTGAGGGACTCTATCGAGCGTGCGTGGTGGGGTGGTGGTAGGCAATTTTAGTTATAAACGATGGTTTCCTCCCAGCAGTCTGGGGATCCAGGATGTGACGCTCATTCGTGGAATTACGTCCAGGCAAAGAGGAAACAGGCAAAACTTGTTGGAGAGGCCAAAGTCCTCCTCTGGCATAATCCTGGCATTGATGTGGTTGGCTGAGGGGTGTTGGCTGTGAAGGGTGCTTCTTCTTTTTTAAAAAAATGTTTATTGTTTAAGGTATTACAAATAGTAGTACATATGTGTCCTTTTTATTCTCCCAGTGACCTCCCCCCAGCCTTCCCTCCTCCTTAGCACTTGCCCTCCTCCCCCTCCTCCCCAGGGTCTTGTGTCCATTGGTTGTGCTTATGTGCATGCATACAAGTCCTTCCATTGATCTCTTAGCCCCCAACCCTTCCCTGCCTTCCCGCTGTAGTTTGACAGTCTGTCTGATGCTTCTTTGCCTCTGTATCTATTTTTGTCCAACAGTTCATAATATTTTTTATATTCCACAAATGAGTGAGATCATGTGATACTTATCTTTCACTGACTGGCTTATTTCACTTAGCAGAATGCTCTCCAGTTCCATCCATGCTATTGCAAATGGTTAGAATTCCTCCTTTTTTTTTTTTTTTTTTTTACAGCAACGTAGTATTCCATTGTGTAGATGTACCAGAGTTTTCTAATCCACTCATCTGCTGATGGGCATTTAGGCTGTTTCCAAATCTTAGCTCTGGTGAATTGTGCTGCTATGAACATAGGGGTGCATATATCCTTTCTGACTGGTGTTTCTGTTTTCTGGGGATATATTCCTAGAAGTGGTGTTACTGGGTCAAATGGCAGTTCCATTTTTAATTTTTTTGACACTGAAAAAAGCGATAGAGGAAGAGATGAACAACTGGAAGAATATACCATGTTCATGGATTGGTAGAATTAACATCATTGAAATGTTCAGACTACCCAAAGCAATCTATAGATTCAACACAACCTCCATTAAAATACCAACGACATATTTCAAAGACCTAGAACAAATTCTCCAAAAATTCATCTGGAATAAAAAGACCCTGAATAGCTGCAGCAATCTAAAGAAAGAAGAACAATGTTGGAGGGATCACAATACCAGATATCAAGCCATACTACCAAGCCACTATTCTCAAAACTGCCCGGTACTGGCACAAGAACAGATGTATAGACCAATGGAACAGAATAGAGAAATTAACACAAGCCATTATGCTCAATTAATATTTGACAAAGGAGGCAAGAGTATACAATGGAGTCAAGACAGTGTCTTCAACAAATTGTGTTGGGAAAACTGGACAGATACTTGCAAAAAAATGAAGCTAGACCACCAACTTACACCATACACAAAAATAAACTCAAAATGGATAAAGACTTAAACCTAAGATGGGAAATGATAAAAATCTTAGAAGAAACCATAGGCAGCAAAATAGCAGACATTTGTCATAGCAATATCTTTACCGATACAGCTCCCAGGGCAATGGAAACTAAGGAGGAAGTAAACAAGTGAGACCACATCAAAATAAAAAGCTTCTGCACTGCAAAATAAAAAACCATCAACAAAATATCATTCAGATGATACGCATTTGGAAGACTGAAAATACTAAAAGGAAAATCAGTTCAAGGTGAGCTGATATACACTGAGTGGCCAGATTATTATGTTCTCTGAATGCATAATAATCTGGCCACTCAGTGTATACCCTATATAATAAAAGGCTAATATGCAAATTGTCCCTTCAATCAGGAGTTCGACCAGCAGGCAGGTCGGCCAACTGCCCATGTCCCTTATCCCTGGCCAGGCTGGCCAGACCTCTCCCATGCATGAATTCATGCACCAGGCCTCTAATATAATATATAGATATACACTGAATGGCCAGATTAGTATGTGTTCAGAGATCATAGTAATCTGGCCACTTAGTGTATATTGTCCAGTTCTTAACCTATTTATCAAGCAGATACAGTGGTACCTCGAGATACAAGTTTAATTCATTCTGTAACCTTGAGGCGTGGGAAACTATGAGACGCTCCAGTCGCGGTAAACTGCACGAGTACTCCTATCTCAAATGTTGCTCGTATTTCAAAGCAAAAATCGCTCACTCGACGGCTCATATCTCAAAAATCTCGTATGTTAGGGCACTCGTATCTCAAGGTACCACTGTATTTGTTAGTGTATGTATACTACAATTGGTTGGCGTATTGTTGAATACAGGAGGCAACCAATTGATGTTTCTGACATGGATCTCTCTCTCTCTCTCTCTCTCTCTCTCTCTCTCTCTCTCTCTCTCTCTGAAAAATCAATAAAAACATATCCTCAGGTGAAAATTAAAAAAAAAAAACAATCCTTTTGTCAAGTAAAAATTCATTCCTCTGTATCAAAATACATCTTTAAATCTCAAGTTAGTTTCCTTGAACACTTTATGTTCAGTCTGAAACCTATTCTCTCGTAGATGGGACACATCACTAGGATATCCATGCTGGACAATCACAGATGTTTTAGAATCGAACAAGCACCTGCTGAGGGCTTACTATAGGCGGGGCATAGTGTGAAGAGCTGTCAGAAGCTAAGAAATAAGTTTTTAAATCAGGCCTTTGCCTCGGCAGGTCTTATTTCCTCGTCGAGGGAATAACACAGACGTGCAAATACACATGGAAAGTAAGATGTGGGCAGGAGGGGCTTTGAGAAGATACTTCTGGCTGGAAGTCGGGGATGAGTTCATGAAGGAAGTGGGATTTCCATTCCAGAGCCACAAAGACAGACACTGCTCTTATTCTGGGACCCTCCTTCTTAGCACAGGACCCTCCTTCTTAGCATTGTCAGAGCTTCTTAGAACTACTCAATGCTTTTCAAGTACACGGATACTCTGGAGCCGATGATAAGATAGGAGAAGTAGAAGCAGAGGTGAGGACGGAGACTCTCAATCGAACTTCATGAAGCAAATATTAATCGCCCACTGACTGCGGGCGGGGCCTGGCGCTGGGTGGGGAGAACAGCGAGTGCCAAAGCAGGGGCAGAGGAGAACCGGGGCGCAAAGTCCATGTGGGGGGGTGGGGCTCGCTGGGTGTGGGAAGGGAGTGGGAGATAAGGCTGGAGCGAGTGGAGGCCAGCACTGGGAAAATCTTGTGCTGCGGAGTTTGAAGAGAAAGATCTCCAGATGTGTTGGGATTGTCTATATTTTTACTTTCCTTTTGAATATGTGTTTTTATTGATTTCAGAGGGGAAGGGAGAGGGAGAGAGAGAGAAACATCAATGAGGAGAGAGAATAATTGATTGGCTGCCTCATGCAAGCCCCACACTGGGGATCGAGCCTGCAACCTGGGCATGTGCCCTGATCTGGAACTGAACCATGACCTCCTGGTTCATAGGTCGATGCTCAAACACGGAGCCACACCAGCTGGGCTGTATTTTTACTCTCTTAAGCAAATATTCGTGACTGTTGATCATGTTCAATTTGCTAACATAAAAAATACCCACCTAATTAGACTTAAGAATAGCAGCTGATTTTTCTTACATTTATTTTATAAATTAAGATGCTAGAACCAAAACCGGTTTGGTTCAGTGGATAGAGCATCGGCCTTTGGACTGAAAGGTCCTGGGTTTGATTCCGGTTAAGGGCATGTAGATTGGTTTCTGGTGCATCCCCAGTGGGGGGCGTGCAGGAGGCGGCTGATCGATGTCTCTCTCTCATCGATGTTTCTAACTTTCTATCCCTCTCCCTTTTCCTCTCTGTGAAAAATCAATTAAAAAAAAAAAGATGCTAGAACCTGGGATCATGATTCGTTTCTCTGTGTTTTTCAACCACAAAAGCAGTCTAAAGCCGTAGAGATAGATCTCTGTTGTGTTTAACGAAACGAGCCCATTCTCCAATGATCTTTGGACGCATCAACCAAATTAATTCGGAGGCAAAAGCTAATTTTGCAACATTCAAAGGATTTGTTCAGTAAGGTTTTAGTCCAGGCTCGTCCTTAAAATAGCAAGCGACTTAGTTTAGATAGCATGCATGCATTTTAGGTCTCCGCCTCTCTGTGACTATATCCCTGCAGCTGTCACGTGGTAGAGAGGACAGTAGAAAGAATCAAAGAGGTTTTGGACTTTGAAATCTGACGTCTGGTTGTAAGCCTGGCAGGATCACTTCCTAGTTATGTGTCATTAGGTGAATTGCTTACCTTTGAACCTCAGTTTCTTTATATACCTCTGTGTGTGTGTGTGTGTGTGTGTGTGTGTGTGTGTGTACACACACACACACACACACACACACACACAGTGGTACCTCGAGATACGAGTTTAATTCGTTCCATAACCTTGAGGCGTGGGAAACTATGAAATGCTCCAGTCACAGTAAACTGGTGGGTCGTGTGCAGCTGGCCGATCAGCAAGATCGGCCTACTCCTATCGGCTTACTCCTATCTCAAAAGTTGCTCGTATTTCAAAGCAAAAATCGCTCACTTGATGGCTCGTATCTCAAAAATCTCCTATGTTAGGGCACTTGTATCTTGAGGTACCACTGTATATATATGAAGAATAACAATTCCTACCTAATTTTGCCTATGCGGAACTAGAGCACACATTAATTATTGAGTAATTGCTATGCACTTCCCATTTGAGGAAACTGAGGCACAGGGATATGAAGTTGATATCCATGGCCACACACAGCTAACAATAGGGAGACCTGGGTTCCGTTCAGGCGGTCTGACTGAGTCCATCTTCTGCTCCGCCGTTACTCTGTTTGTAAAGGGCCCTCTGGTTTTCTCAAACATTTAAAATGGAACCGCCTTTGACCTCGGAATTCCCCTTCTGGGGATACACCCTAAGAACCCTGACACATGGATCAGAAAGGATCTATGGCCAAAACCGGTTTGGCTCAGAGTGTTGGCCTGCGGACTGAAAGGTCCCAGATTTGATTCTGGTCAAGGGCATGTACCTTGATTGTGGGCACATCCCCAGTGGGGGGTGTGCAGAAGGCAGCTGATTGATGTCTCTCTCTCATTGATGTTTCTAACTCTCTTTCCTTCTCCCTTCCTCTCTGTAAAAAATCAATAAAATATATATATTTAAAAAAGGATCTATGCACCACTATGTTCACAGCAGCATTATTTACAACAAGAGGCGGAAACATGAAATTTCGTGCAAAGGGCTCGGCCCTCGCAGCCTCGGCTGCCTCATAGACCTGTGGACCCGCCCACTGGTCATTCCAGCAGGTTGTTCTGCTGTCCAGTCTAATTAGCATTTTAGCTCTTTATCAGATAGGATAGCCACGGTCTGGAAATAGCCCTCCAGTAGATGCGTAGATAAAAAACACTGTGGTACATTTACCTGGTGAAATAGTCTTTGGCCGTAAAAAAGGAGAAACTCTTACCCTTCCTGACAACATGGCTGGAACTGGAGAGGATTTTGTGAAGCCGGTGAGAGGAAGACAAGCACCATGTGATCTCACTGATAGTGAAATCCGACGAACAAAATAAACGATGAGCAAAATGGGACCAGGAGCATGGACACATGGAACAGACTGGTGGGCGCCAGAGTGGGGGTG
>PVJN01039866.1:0-19703 GCA_004026805.1 Lasiurus borealis
GGGAGAGCCCTCTCCACTCCTGCCTCGCCCTGGGAGCCAGCCCGTTGGCCCTGGGCCAGGTGCACCCGGTGATTCTCTCTCGCAGGCCAAGGTCTGGCTGTGTGTGGGGGTGGGGGGTGGGGGGGGGGAGATCCACCCCTCGGCAGCAGCCGGGTTTGCAGCCAGAGCCCCAGATTCCGGCGGCCGGGCTCCCGCCGCGTGCCTTTGTGAGCTGGCACAAAGCAGATGGAAGCACACAGGGCCCGGCGCACAGGCCCGCGGCTCCCCCGCGCACCGCCCTGTGACCCCGGCCAGGAGAAAGGCTCGTTAGGGAAGGTTTTCAGAGCCCCGACCCACAGAGATGAAGAGGAAGCTCGCGTTTGATCCCAGAAACCGCCTCGTCTGCCGCGAGAGCAAGCGGAGTGGCTAAAATAGCCGGCCTTGCAAGTGCGCACATGTGGCGTAGCGGCCGTGCCGGTGGGCTGGAGTGGGAGGGCCGGCCTGTCACGGCGGGGCCTGAGCCGTGGTCCCCAGAAGGGCAGGGTCGGGCTCCGGGGCCGGGTCTGGGCTGACGGGACGCCTGACCGCTGCGGTTTCTATCGGCCAGGGTGCTGGTCCTGGACAAAGGGACCGTCGCTGAATTTGACTCTCCAACCAACCTCATCGCAGCCAGAGGCATCTTCTACGGGATGGCCAGAGACGCCGGTCTTGCCTAACACGTGTGCCCGGGGTTTCCTCCCGGCTGACCTGGTTTTCCTCAGGAAGGAAAAGCACGCCGGACCTGTCAGCGGAAGAAACCCAGAGGCTGGGGCCATTTGTTTGGTGTGTGCTCCCGTGAAGCGCTCCGCGGGATTACCATGCTAACTGCTTTAGATGAGGAAGTGGAGGACTCCCGGGGTGCCCGACACCCCCAAAGTCACAGATGGCAGAGCCCAGACCAGTCCCCGGACCTCCTGACTCCCAGTCTCCTCTTAGGTCCCTGCGACACTGCTTGCCATCCCTTCATGGAGCCGCCTCCCCCGATGACACTTCCCATTTTCTATTCTGAAGTCCTTTTTTTTGTTTGTGTTTTTTAAATAAAGCTTTTTTTCCTCTTGAAACAAGGTTGCCAGGTCAGGCCGTCCCTGAGAACGGGGTCCTGTACCCTGGCGTGCTGGGGGCACCCCTGAAAGAGGGAGCCGTGGGGAAATGAAGTGGCGGGGTCCCTTCCACACGCCTGGGGGCAGGTGCTCTCTGCCTGGTCACAGGTGTGGGGGGTGAGCCCCTCGGGAGGAGGCCGGGGGGAAGGGGGAGGAGCAGAGGTGGACTTTGGTACACATCTGCCTGGGCTGGAAGCATCTGCAGACTTCAGACCCAAGAGCCGTGGGCTGGAAATGTGGTCTTCACAGCCAAAATTGCCTGGGAAATTGCCAGAAGTTCCCGCTCTGCTGTGCAGATCCTATAAAAAGGTGAGGAATGAAGTCCCTGAAATGCGACCTGAGGCCTCTGGGGACGGCTGCTGGGAACGCCTCCGCGATTATGTCAGCCCTCAGACCTGCAGGCCTGCCTCTCTCTCGGGGCCGCAAAGTGCCTGGCACTCCATTTCCCCGCTCCTGCCAAAGTGTTCCGACGGGTCTCCACGGCCCGTGAGGCTTGGGGCCATCCGTCTTCCTCAGCGGGGCTGCAGCTGCGTGTGGGAGCCGCCACGGCCCCCGGCTGGTGAATGAGACCGGGGGTGCGTTTTGCTTTCTGGAGCAAACCAGCCGTGTACTTGCGGCGGACTTGCGGCGGGTCATTTACCTGCACAAGACCTGGTATTGAGACTGGCTCTCTCCTCTCTGTTACTGAGTTTTCTTTTTTTTTAAATATATTTTATTGATTTTTTACAGTGAGGAAGGGAGAGGGATAGAAAGTCAGAAACATTGATGAGAAAGAGACATCGATCAGCCGCCTCCTGCACGCCCCACACTGGAGATGTGCCCGCAAGCAAGGTACATGCCCCCAACCAGAATCGAACCTGGGACCTTTCGGTCCACAGGCCGACGCTCTATCCACTGAGCCAAACCTGTCTTGGCTGTTACTGAGTTTTCTGGTCTCCTCTTCCACTTCCTCAATCTTCATCCTGGGTAAGATGTGACCGGCTGCGGGTGGCGCTGTTTTCTCCCCCCGCCCCTGGCTGCAGGAGGCGTGGAGGTGCCTCCTTTGATCTGGTTTGGCTGTGTGCACTGGGGCAGCCTGTGCTGCGGGCCGTTTGTTAAAGGTTAACCACATTTTTTTATTTTATTTTTTTGGCAGGCTCTCTTGGCTCAGGATGTTTATGAGTGGATGCAAGAAGCCTTCCATCCTTGTGATAAAGCAAGTCTGAGAGCACAAATGCCCATATCCTTCTTCCTCTGCCCGGTGCGAAGGAAAGGTCTCTGCTCTGCGCCCTGATTTATTAGATCCATTTGGCGTGGCATCTGCTCGGTGAGGCTCTCGCTGCACCCCCCCTACAGAAACGCAGCTTCATTCAGCGCCGTCCCCAGCGAAAGAGATGAAGGTGTAAAGCTCCATTTCCCTCTCCTGAGCTCGTTGAGGCCAAGACAGGTGCTGACAGCCCGAAGCGGAGGCGCAGTTGGGTGAAGTAAATAGAATAATCAGAAATGTAGCTAATAGGATGACCTCCAGCGAGCTGGCTCAGCTACCGGGGAAATGAAGCTGACTGCTGAGAACTGGGAGGGAACAGGGAGAGAGGGCTGCGCACCAGAGATCTGTCTCCAGGCGCCGCTGAGGGGCAGCAGGATGCGGGAGGCCCAGGTAGGGAGCGGTCCCTCCCCCTCTTCCCGAAGGGCCTCATCCCTGGGACCGTCCATCCAACCGTTCCCACCCCCTGTGACTAGAAGTAAAGTGCTTCGGAAGCCAAAATTAAAGACCAAGGGCTCGGTCAGTTAATACTTAATTTTAATAATACTTGTTATATCGGAACAGTCAGCAATGCACAAAGGAAATCATCTTCAGTGAATGTTGGCCCACCGTATGAACACATGCTTTAAATACGCAGTGGAGGCAGAGGGATTCGTAGTAACGGAGCTAAAAAGAAAACCCTTTGTTATAAATTACACGCAGCATATAAAAATAGTTCTCTGAATGCATAGATTAAGACTTTAGACTCACCTACCAGCAACTGTGCAGTCCTATTCTACGGCCGGACGGAGAGGTCGCTGGACCACAGAGGACTGTGTAGAAGAGACCGGGGGAGGGCCCACCTCTCAGGTGAGACGCGGGCACTGGCTCCCCCTGTGCCTGAGCCCTGGAAATGCCCCCAGCTCTCCTCTGTGGGCCGCCCCCCAGCCGGGGCCTCTGAATCTCTAACTGATCTGGATGGCTGGAATTCTAACTCCAGTGATTTAGACACGAATTAATACTGAATCTCTTTCTTTCAGGACAGAACTAATCTTACCATTAAACTTCTTTTCAAGGAAAGGGGGAGAAAGGTTAGTATGTCTAGATAAACTAGCTTCTGATTGGCTGAAACACCAGGGAGGTTTCTTCTTTGCAGGACCTCAGAGAGGAGTAACCGGGAACCTTTCCTCTGCCATGCAAACCCTGTGCAAGGGTAAGTCGCCCCCAGTGAGTGCTGCAACACAGGAGGTCACTGAGCAGTGACGCCGCCGTGAGGCTGGCCCTGTGGGCACCTCCACCTCAGCTCAGCCTGGGGCATCTTAGCACCGCGTTCTCTTCCACCGACATCTTCTGCCCATTCTCTCTCCAGCAAATAAAATGAACACAGTTAGGGAGTGAAGTTTCTTTGGAAACTCTAGGCACTATGGGGAGAAAGCTGCTTAGGACAGACAGCAGGGGTGCCCTCGACAGCTGGCGTCAGACCCCTGCTCTCCTGTCTATGTGCTCCTTCTCGTTTCTGAGGCGAAGCTTTTGGCTTCAACCAGACAGTGGCTTTTGCGTTCACACTGACACTGAAGGAAAGGGAAAGAATCCTTGAATGCATTCTTCTAAAAATTATGCCACGTTCAAGAGCTTAGTCAGGTGTGTGTTTGTTTGTTTGTTTGTTTGTTTTCACAACCAAGCCTGGTAGACTTACAATTGCCTTTTGGGGGGGGATTGGATTGGTGGGGGTTATGGGAGAGCCCTATGATAAAAGAATTTGTTTACAAAAGCAACAGATTTCAGAATTGTGTAAAAATCCTAATAATCTCAAAATAATCTTTTATCTTTTATACAAAAATAAATATGCTAACTCCTTTAGCTCGGTTTCCTACAATAACCTTTAAAACAACAGATTCAGTCTCAAAAATTGCTTTTCGTTGCTAGTGGAAAATGAAAGTAGAGAACATGGACAGGCGATGTTTGTGCTCTTCTCGTATGGTGCAATTAAACAGGAGATGGCAGGAACCACTTCATTTAAAAAAAAAACAAAAAACGGCGGTTGCTCTTTTGGAAGGCATCAGAGAGCCCTCTAGTGGCTACGGAGAGAAGTGAATGCAGAGGTGCTTGTCTAGGGATTGGCAATGGCTGACTGGAGACAGAGAAGGAGACATGAGTGTTTACAAAGGAAAAAGTGGGGGAGGGGAAGCTCTTTTGGTTAACAGCGTATTTACAATTAGGTAACTATGTTCTTAAATACTTTTCACCTGAGTAACATTTATAACTATGTTATATGGAACCTCAGAGCCACAAGCCACACTAAAAGCCATCTGCCCAGCACCTGATTTCCTCCAGTCAGTTCACATTTCAGGACGGTTGTGAGCATGCAACACCAAGCCGAGAGCATCCTGGACCTTCAGGCGCACTGTCAGCAGGAGTGGCTAGAAACAGGCTCCACTCTCTCAGCATCTGCGGGCCGCTCTCTTACACGCTGCATGTAAAACACACTGGATCCAGAACCGCCAGCTTCTGCCTCTCCGGACCACCTCTCCACTGTTCACAGCGTTGAGCAATAGGTTTGTTGTGCACCAAGAGGCTCGGAAGAGTGGCACCACTGCTTGAGGGTGAGGGGCTTCCTACCTTGGCAGGACAATGTTAGTGTACACGACTCAGTGGCCCCAGCGGCCCTCCGGCATCCAAGGCATTGAGATCAATGGCTTGTCCTGGGCCCAGAGGTGACGCGCCCTGTCACCGTATTCAGTGACAGAAGTCCCTGTGGCGTTAGTAAGTCAGCTTTGAAGCTCTCCTGTTGTAGCAAGGCCTTTCTGTCAGGGTGGATGCAGCATTTCGGAACAGAAAATTATTCTCGCTTATCGTTAGAACCAGTTCCAGCTCTTGGAAATCTTGGAGCCGAGCGACATCTTTGTCCTAAAACAAAAATGGGTTAATCAGATTAAGAGGAGCCACTTGTCTCTTGGTGTTTGGAATGCTGGGTTGACTTGATCTCAGCATCTTGGCTCGTTTTAAAGGCTAAAAGCAAAAGCGAAACCCTGCGGCGGCTGCCGGTAGCAGTGCGGGAAAGTCCCAGGGGCGTGAGCTGCTAGGAATGGCGGAAGCCCTCTCCCTGAAGGAGAGGCAATGCAGGAATCCGTTTTACTACGTGCTCGGAGAGGCAGAGCCTGGTGCTCAAAACGCCAGAGATGCTGGCAGGACCACATATGCATCCATGCGGGTTTGCCCTGTAATTTAACCTCATTCTGAGGGAGCGCTAAGATGATCCTGATAGAGCCACACAGAAACAACTGAAGGAGGATGTGCATGGCACTTCATAAAATTCTCTCTGGGATCCTACAACTTTCAAAAAGGCCACAAAACAACAAACAATAAAACCAAAAAGGCCAACGTCCCTATAGACCCAGGAGAGGGAAAGAAAGCTCAATGATTATATTTGGAAAACCACCCTTCTCTCCTTTTTTTTTCTCTCTTAATTTCCTCAGCTCTGACTCATATAACTGAGGAGGAAACCGGGTATTTTCCAAATGCAGAAAGCAACCAACCACGCATGCTTCCCAGGCCTCTCCTTACCTTTCTCACCAGCGTGTTGGGTAACTTTCTGATCTTCTCCACTTGGTCTGGATTAACACCCAGCTCACAGCAACTCACTCTGAGCAATTCTTGGTAGGTGAGCTCTTGTCGGTCCAGCTCGATTTCAATGAAATCATTTTCTCGAAGAGATGGGTTTTGAATCCTCACTTTCAGTACCAGCTCTAGAAAAAAAAAAAGAGGGAGAAATATGAACGGTCCTGGCATAATCAGCCTATGTAATTTAAGGTCTTTTTCCAGAAGATGCTTGTGCCACCCAATGAGGAAAAACCAGGCACCATCAGCAAGAGTTGCTCAAGCCCAGTTCTGGCTCTGCCGGCAGTTTCCCGCACTGTCTTCCCTGCACCTAGGACTGCGTGTGCTTCTCAGGTAAAAGGGGGCGTGGAGGGGGCTGGGGAGGGGACAGCATCACCACTACACAGAGGATGATTTCTTTCTGCTGCTGCAACTAAGAAGGTAAAGGCTTAAGAATGGTTTGGGGAATTAAATGACATATAAGCAGGGAAGAAGAGAGGCGAAAAGAAGGCATAGGCAAAATATGATACATGAATTATTCTAAAAGATTTAACAATTGTGGATCTAAAGGTATTTATGACATATGAAATTCCTTGTATTAAGCGCAGTAAAAGGGCAGAAAGCTACTAATAAAAAGTAGAGTATAATTATGATTTGAGTACAGGACACCTTAATAAGGGAGGAGCCTTGGCTTTGGGAATAAACATATTGCTGTACAAAGGGAATAAGGTAGGGGTCCCAGAAGGATGTGACATGTCCGAGAGACACAAGAACTGGCTTAAAGAAGCTCCTTTGGGCAAATGTGGCCTAATTCGAACATCAAAGTAACGGTGATGGATTATAACCCAATGAATAGAATAAGAATCTGCGTTCACACTGATATAAATGGAGAAGAAAAGCAAGCCCTTCTTTACAGTACAATACCAACAGGTAAATAGAGAATGACCGGAAATCATATTCTACAAAATAACTGGCCTGAACTCTTTAAAAATATTGAGGTGCAAAATGATAAAGGCTGAGGAAATGTTCTAGATCAGTGGTTCTCAACCTTTCTAATGCCGTGACAATTTAATATAGTTCTTCATGTTGTGGTGACCTCCAACCATAAAATTATTTTCGTTGCTACTAGCAAAATTACAGTTATGAAGTAGCAATGGAAATAATTTTATGGCTGGGGTCACCACAACATGAACTGTATTAAAGGGTCGCGGCATTAGAAAGGTTGAGAACCACTGTCCTAGATTAAAAGAGACTAAATCAACAGGGTAACTCAATGTTATGGGTGATCGGGGGCAGGGGGCAGAGGCAGAGGGAGTAAAGATGGCTAAGAAGGGCATTGTTGAGATAACTGACAAAACTTAAATATGGACTATGGATTAGAGAATAGTATTCTACATCAAGGTTACAGTTCCTAAATTGGATCACTGTGTTGTGTGTAATTATGTAACAGACTATCCTTATTCTGGAAACACACATGTAAACAGTTGAGGGTAAAAGGGCGAAGGCACACAGTCTGAGTAGAGAGAGTTCCTTACACCAGTGTTGCAGCTTTTCTGTAAATGTGCAATGATGCTTAACCTAAGTAGGTTCCACCCTCCAAACCCGGAAGTAAAGCTCTCGAGCTCTGGATGCTATCTGCCACTTTGCAGTTACCTTGCATATTAAACGGAAATGCTCCAGTGAAGAAGAATGGCTGGAATGCGGGCGCCGGTCCTGCATATGTCCCGTTTTGAGGCTCCAGGGACACTGGTGGCTTGGACTGGACGGAAGAGAACAGCGAGCGACTCTGACCCCCCGGCGGCTGACAGACAGGTTTTGTGCTTTCTGGGGTTCTGAGTAGGGCAGAGGGGGCAGGCACATCCCCATTCTGAACCAGGGCCAGCGAGGTGTGGTCCCTCGGGAAGGCCCCCAGCGGGGGAGGTTCCCCGGGGGGGAGCAATGCCGGGGAGCCGTCTCCCGGGGGTGAGACGGGGGGTGTGGAGGGGCCCCCATTCTGCAGCGGGGCCGGATCCTCTGCCACGGGCGTGTAGATAAACGGGAAAGCTGGGCTGGCCAAGTAGTTGGGAACGAAGGGCAGGTCTGACTCCTTCTTCATCTGGGGGAGGTTGTCACCATCATCATCTTCTTCCACTTCAAAAGAAGAGAACACAGAACCTTGTCACAGCCCTTCAAAAACTGGCAAGAAACGAGTGTCTTGTGAGACCCAGTGTGCTTTGGTATATGACAAAATACTATGGTCAGCATGCAATGCCTCTTCAAGTCAGAAGAAAAAGAATATTTCATTAGGTTTGTGATTATTGTTTTTATCATCCTAAATTTTACAGATTAAAAACTTATAATGCCTACCTTTCCAGAAACAACACAGAATTCCCATCTTGGCACAGTAATACGGTCTTTGCTTGTAGGAACAGACTGGTTGCTTGAATTGCATAAAGAATACAGGCAATAACCAGTCTTAAATCAGGTTGACAAAGTCAAAAGCTGTCCCAGGACTCAGACTCACCTCCCATTATCTTTCTGATTTCTCTTCGTGATGTTAACTGGACTGGCATTTCTCCTTTGGTGGTAAGAATCTCTTTGTCGGCTCCTGATTTTAGCAAGTAAGAGACCACCTGACCATGGTTGCGTTTACAGGCCCAGTGCAAACAGGTCCTGTCCCAAAAAAAAGTCGGGGGAGAGGAAAGAGTAATTTAAAAAGAAGAGCGGTGATTTGGGATTTCAAATTCTACACGTTAGTAAATAAGTATATGCAAGGGTTCAGCTAGTACAGAAAACCAAGCTAGTAATCTCAACTTTTCTTTACAGAAAGCAGATGAGCAAAATATTTAGTATGCTTAAAATTTATTTTTAAATTTCATGTCTGGCCCTTCGGAGAAACCGATTTGTCCTAGGAGCTTTGATTTCAATGGCTTCCAGAAGGCTGACAGGCTGGCTGGCTGGCTACCTCTAATGGTATTGCTGAGTGTCAGTCTATCACTATTGCTCATTAGATTGTGCCAATCTCTTTAAAATATATCTTTATATTGGCACACTCCTTTTTTAGGGAGTACGGAAACTTGCTTCATGTGCATCAATTATCACTTGAAGATTAAATATTATCAGGCAATTAAACATCTTATTTACAAGCTTGCTCTGCCAATAAAATTACTAGTAATACAGAGTATTCTCATCTGTCTTTTCCTCTTTTTCTCCTAAATTTCCATTTTTATTTTTTAGTACATTTTTATTGATTTGAGAGAAGAAGAAAGAGAGAGAGAAAGAGAAACATCAATGATGAGAATCATTGATCAGCTGCCTCCTGCATGCCCCTTACTGGGGATCAAGCCCACAAACCAGGTATGTGCCTTTGACCAGAATTGAACCTGGGACTCTCAGTCCACAGACTTGACGCTCTATCCTCTGAGCCAAACCAGCAGGGCTAAATTTCCATTTTTAAAAATGTTGGCTTCTCTTGTTCTCTCCAGAAGGCTACAAACACACCCTCATCTGCTTACACATAAGGCACTGCACAGACTTTAAATCCTAAGGCGTTTAAAAATGTCCATCAACCACCAAAATTTCAAGAACTCTTTTACCATACTAGACTCCTTTAAGTAAACTAATTCTTTAATATTGTACACATAGGGGTTATGTACACACTGAAGGGCTGTTATTTTAACACTGTATAGAAATACAATCGGCATGCCCACAAAAACTCCATCTTAACAGAAATGAAAGGATTCAGAGCTACTAAATTCATCCTCAGTTGTCAAAGCTGAACGATATCAGGGAAGGAAAAGACTTTTTCCCACTGTTTTGAAATGTCCTCATTCACCAACCCTCTAACTGAACTGAGATAAGTACCTTCAGCGCTTATAGGCAAATACAGGTATGGGAAAGAATAGAACATATGTTCAATGGTGAGAATCAGGTCACTCACCTGGAAATCTATCTAGAAAGTTCATTTGGTTCCAGGAAAAGCTGCTTTTACCCTGGGTACCTGATATTTATGGCTTACAGAAAGCTAGCTTGTCTGGCTGGCTGGGAGTAACTCCCCTGATGTGCCAGAGTGACATTCTACAATATTCTTCACTAGAATTATTCGGGTGCCCTTAAGGTTTAAGGTGCACTCTATGACGGTATGAATACCAATTTGGGAAAAATAAGGAAAGAGCCCTAACCGGTTTGGCTCAGTGGAAAGAGCGTTGGCCTGTGGACTGAAGGGTCCCAGGTTCGATTCCGGTCAAGGGCATGTACCTTGGTTGTGGGCACATCCCCAGTAGGAGGTGTGCAGGAGGCGGCTGATCAATGTTTCTCTCTCATTGATGTTTCTAACTCTCTATCCCTCTCTGAATAAATAAATAAATAAGGGAAGAGTCTTGATCTAGACTTCTACAACATAAGATCCACGAAGACAAGGAAGGGTCTCCTTAGACATACAAGTGCTTAATTCATATATGCTGAACAAGTAAGTGACCCAAGAACAAGGTAGGTGTTGCTAGGAGGAGAAGGCTCCAATGCATTCTGGGCAAACTGCAGGCAACAGTGTGTTTGTGTGTGGACGTCTGCAGCACAGGCTTGGAAAGTAGATAATTATAATAAGCAGGCACTCAAAAATGAATGGAGCATGATGAGGAAAATATGTTCCCTTTGGAAATAAATGCTCACTTGCTCGTAGTAAATCATGACAGACTCGCTCATGACAAGCTTGAGAGGAAGGAGGTAATGGGCTGCCAGTGGGTCTGAGATACTCTGGAACCAACCAACTCACTCACGTAGCACCAGGTCAAGTGGGGTTAAGTCAGCACCCCCTCCCCCGCACCCTAATCATCATCCACAGTCCAGGCCTGGTTGGCTCTGGGCAGTCATAACTCAGAGCCACTGCAACCCGGCAATCTTTTCAAATTCTCCCCGAGCCATTACACTTGCTCCTTCAAGCCAAGGGATATGCATGCCACTTAAATGATCGTCCATGTGGGAGTTCTATCTTTGAGCCTCAACTCTCAGCTTTAAATTTGCAGCCAGAATGTCCTATTAGTGCTGGGAAGTGTTTCAGACCAGAGGCGCTGGGCGTCATTCATCAGTGCTGGAACTGTGGTTATGAGCCACTAAGAACTGGAAGCCATAATTCTACAGAGTAAGTATTTGTTTGTCTGTTTAGGTCATCTTTTTTTAAAAATTTTTTTATTAATGTATTACATGTATACATATCTTCCCATTGCCCCTCCACCCCCCTGTTTAGGTAATCTTGATCCAGCACACTGCTTAGATAATAAACACAGATATGATGCTTTTCAAGCTGGACATTGGTCTAAAAGCAATACAGATATTAACTTATTTGCTACTCTAAACAACCCACAAGTTAAGTAATATTATCCACGTTCCTTCTGTATTATAGATGAAGAAACTGAGGCAGTCGGCAAATAAATATGTAAGACAAACAGGCTGCTTGCTATTATGAAGTGCTGTAGGGACAATAAACAAGGAAAGGCATTAGCGGATGCCAGAGGGAGGGAGGGCATCGTGCAATCTTAAATGGAGGAGCCAAGGAAAGGCTCCCAAGGTTATATCGAAGCTCAGACCTGAAGGAGGGGAGGAAGCACAAAGCATTTTGGATGGAAGGAGGGAAAACACAGAGGATTTAAATCAGAGCTGTGCCCGATGTTTCCGGAAAAGCAAGGCCAAGAGAGCAGAATGAGGCAAGCAAAGGGCGAATGCAGAGCTGAGGCAGGGAGGCTGGGGGACAGGAGGAGAAACTGTAGGACTCGGTGGGCTCTTGGAGAGAGAGAGGGGAGCCGTGAGAAGGTCCTGAGCAGTGAAATGATCCAAGTCACGTTTAAGTTAGGACCCTCTGACTTCTATGCTGAAGAGACTGTCAGGGTCAGGGTAGGAGCAAGGGGACTAGTGGGAGGCCACTGCAATGATCCGGTAATAGGACGATGGCTGGCGGCTCTGGACTAGAGAGGTGGAGGTACAGCCAGTGAGAAGCGGTCAGAATTCACCCATGGGCTGGCTGTGGGTGAGGGAAAGACCAGAAGCAAGACTGGCACTGAGGGTTCTGGCCTGAGCACCTCAGACGCTGAGATGAGGACCCCGAGGATCAGGCCTGGGGCAATTAGGGGATGAGAGCAGACCAGGAATTCAACCTTTTTTTTTTTACAGAGAGGAAGAGAAAGGGACAGAGCTAGAAACATCAATGAGAGAGAGACATCGATAAGCTGCCTCCTTCACGCCCCACACTGGAGATGTGCCCGAAACCAAGGTACATGCCCTTGACCGGAATTGAACCTGGGACCTTTCAGTCTATAGGCCGATGCTCTATCCACTGAGCCAAACCAGTTCCGGCAGGAATTCAATCTTTGACACCTTTGAGTTTGAGGCAGCTATTAGACATCTGTCCCAATAAATCTATGAGAAGCTTCTTCAGGTTCAACTTATATCAACTGAGTACTGGTAAAAAAAACAAAATTCAACTGAGTAGATTTGAAGATCTAATTGGCTCTATTAAATAAATCAGGATTGTCCTGGCCAGTTTGGTTCAGTGGATAGAGCGTTGGCCTGTGGACTGAAGGGTCCCGGGTTCCATTCTGGTCAAGGGCACATGCCCAGTTGGGGGCATGCAAGAAGCAGCCAATCAATGATTTTCTCTCATCATTGATGTTTCTCTCTCTCTCCCTGTCCGTTCCTCTCTGAAATCAATTTTAAAAAATTAACAATTAAAAAAATATAAATCAGGATCGAACAGCATCCCACCTAGCAAATAGAAGGAAGCTCTGAGCAGCTGTAAAAAGAAGGGAAAGTTTTAATAGGCAGAAACTGAGCAGGACAAGAAAGTTGCTGATGGAAGACAAGGAAGGATCATTGTTTTGTTCAGACAAGTGCACCCTGGGAGCAGCAGAGTCTCACTAGGTAGATGACTTCACTAGTTTTGATCAGGAAATTCCTAATCTGGTGAATTAACAGTCACCTTCCTGGGAGGGGCTTAAACTGCAATAAAGTATTGGTTTGCTGTCCTTGGGACCTTGGGCCTGGAGTTCCTTTTTGAAACAGCACCTGTTAGGTGGCAGGCACTATGGTTAGGCACGCAGGGTCTGGAGTCCGATGCTGGGTTCATTTCCTAGCTCCCCTAAATAGTACAAGTTTATGACCATGGGGAAATGACTTAATCTTTCTGGGCCTTAGTTTCCTCATCGGTAAAATGCAGAGAATAACAAAAGCTGTGTCCCTGTGTAGTTGTGAATGACATCATACACGTAAAGCCCTTAGCATAGTGGTTCTCAACCTTCCTAATGCCGCGACCCTTTAAGACAGCTCCTCATGGGGTGGTGACCCCCGACCATAAAATTACTTCCGTTGCTACTTCATCACTGTAATTTTGCTACTGTTATGAACTGTAATATAAATATCTGATAGGCAGGATGTATTTTCATTGTTACAAATTGAACATAATTAAAGCATAGGGATTAATCACAAAAACAATATGTAATTATATATTGTGAAATAGTTATTTCTAATGACAAATAAATGAAATTTTGTCTTGAATCGTGGTGTAGCCTGGGCAACAGTTTTCCTATGATAACAGTAAACTACATTGCTACATTTTGCTGCACCGAGGAGCAGCGGTGTGTTGGTTCCTAAGACCATGGGAAATAGGTGTTTTTCAATAGTCTTAGGTGACCCCTGTGAAATGGTCATTCGATCCCGAAGGGGTCGCGACCCACAGGTTGAGAACCGCTGCCTTAGAACCTCGTGTGCACTACCTCAGTAAATGTCAGCTACTTATATGACGCTTCATCTCATTAGCCGCGCACAACGCTCTCCTGAAATACATCACTGGAAAACGAAGTGACTCCAGTAAGTTCCACCAGCGAGGCAGGAAGGAAGAAGAACCTGCAGGCAAGACCAGGCTCCTTCGCCTGCACAACACTGCCTCCCCGTGCCAGAACAGGGATTCCTGGCGACGGAACCACCTAGCAAGGCTCAGAGAAGGCTCGCACAGAACCGCAACGCTTGTCTGCAAACACTTTTAAACAAAGCGTCTGTATCTGTTGTTTCCTGGCATTCTCAACAGCGGCTCGGGCTTTTGTCTTTAAGGTGAGGAAGAAGGTGGATTTGTGAGGCCTGGTCCCGGCTGTCACATTCACAGTTGAGTGATGGAGGGCAAGCTATCCTCTGGGGATGAACCCATCTCCCACGTCCCTTTCAGTTCCGAATGGATGATTCTGCTTTGAAAAACAACATTTACAAACTCACTTTAACTCTGAGCTAGCAAACTAAGGCAGGATCAAATAAAAAAACTTAAGTTTAAATGTGAAGAGGGCAAAATAATAACACACTCAGGAACTTCACGCTAAAATCTTGACCACCGGCACATCTAACTTAAAATGACTTCTTATTTCACGGGGAAAGACTTAAACCAGACCAAATTCTCTACTTGAAACTGTAACGGGAAAACAAAGCAAAACACCCTAGAGCAGTGGTTCTCAACCTTCCTAAGGCCGCGACCCTTGCATACAGTTCCTCATGCGGTGGTGACCCCCAACCAGGAAATGTTGCTACTGTTATGCATCGTGATGTAAATATCTGCATTTCCCGATGGTCTTAGGCGACCCCTGTGAAAGGGTCATTCAACCCCCAAATGGGTCGCGACCCACAGGTTGAGAACCGCTGCTCTAGAGAATAAATGAATGAGTCTTCCCTCTGGCAGCTGCGGGCAGCAGCCATCACCGCTGCAGGAAGGCGCAAAGCAGGGATGCAAGTGATTTTTTTTTCCTGCTCTTGAAAAAAGAAATCGTGCTAAGTTTGTAAGATTCATCTATGTTTTTTTGCTGTACACGTGTGTTGTGCAGGAGCACCTATGGCAAAACAAGTCAACATTTGCTTTGGGGTGAACTCCGAATTAGCGTGAGAACCACGGCCAGCACCGTTCAGGCCGAGTGAGTGTTGGGGTGGGAGGGTGGGGGCGCCAGGGGTGTAAGACCACGTGGGCCAGGGTTTCGGCAGTGCCCGCTCCCGGCTCCACCGGGCAGGGAGGGCGGGGGCCCGGGCCGGCCTCCGGCGCGCACCACCTTGAGGGACCCCCCCTCCCGGGCGCCGGGCCACGCGCCTCCGCAGGCGCCGCCGCCGCCGAGGTCACGGGCGGCCGCCCCGGCCCCGGCCCGCCCCGCCCCGGGCCCTGCCCCGCTCCGCACTTACCAGCCGTTGACCTCGTTTTGGGAGTTCACGTCCACGCCGCTCTCCACCAGCTTCCGCACCTCCCGGATGTCCCCCAGGGCCGCCGCCTCCCGCAGCCGCTCCTGCTGCTCCTTCTGCTCCAGGCCAGCGCTCATCTTCCCCGCCCGCGGCCCAGGCCCCGCCCGCCCGCCCGCCCCGGGCCCGTCAGCGCCGCCGCCGCCACCGCGGCCCGCTCCCGGCCATGCGGGGGGAGAGCGCGGGGCTGGCCCGCGCCCGGCCCGGGGCCTCGGCTCCCTCCCTCCCGGCCGCCGCCCGCCGCGCCCCAGATGCTCCCGGCCCCGCGGGCCTTGACGTCCGGCCCGGCCGCGCCTCCCACAGGCCGGCTGCGGGGGACCCTATTCACAGTGACAACGCCGACCCCGATCGCTTCCGTTCCGCCCCGGGCCCGGCCCGGCCCGGCCGCCGGGTTACGTAACCGCCGCGCAGTGTTGTCCGCTGTGATTCATGCGCTATTCTTAGACCTCCCGCCCCGCCTGGCAGCGAGGGGGGCGGGCGCCCGGGCAGGGGGAAGGAGGGGGAGGGGAGGCGTGCACATTGGGGAGCCAGCAAAGCCTTATCCGCCGGCGCAGGCTGTTTACGAGGCATCACAAATAATTGATGGTGCTTTTTTCCTCCCCCTCCAGTTCGTTTGGCTCTTTTTTTTTTTTTTTTTTTCCCCCTTATTGGAGCCAACTCCTTGCGCAGCAGGATGGGGAAATGGGCTGAAAACGACCTTATGATGATTAGATGCCGCCCAGGACGGCGGAGACGGATGACACTGCTCTTTCTTCTCCTCCTGACAGGGCTTGGACCATTTAGCTCGAATATTTATTTCAATTGCCCCGTGGTTCTGCATCTCATCTCTCCTAACAGGAATCTCGTCTAAACTTGGCTTGCAGGGGGAAATATCTATATTGTGCCTCGAGCCTGTAAACTGCAATTTATGACTGCTTTATACATCGTCATGAATGACTCTTCGTGAAGGCCATGTAAATGGGGGGAAAAAAAAAAAGGAAGGAAAGACCACCAAAGAGGCTTTTTTGGAGCTCTCCTGGTTGTGATGCCAGCGAGAGCTATGGTGCGGACGTAAACAGCAGTCTGCCTGGTCCCTCTAATGAGGCTCAGAGCACGCTTGGGCGCTGCTTTATTGCCCAGCGGGTGAAGAATGAAATAATTGTTTCTGCTAAGCTCAGGTGCCTCTGAGAGATTTTCCAATGTGGCACAGGATGGAGCCTCGCACACGGGGTCGGGAGGACCAAGGAAATAACCCTGCCGTGAAAAGGAGGAGGCCTGAACAAAGAGAGCAGATGAAATGGGAAGGGACAAATTTAGGGATGGAGTTTTCTCATTTTCCCTCTCTTGGGGCTGCCCAGGTCCTGCACAGCAAGCATTTTTTCTGGCTGCTGTTTAAGCAAATCAACCTGCCTGTTTATTATGATGGAGGAATCCACACAGTACACAGTGTGTACCCCAGGTGATGGTGAATATAAATGAACCGCACACTCAAATGGACCCCCAGGGCAAATCGCAACTCTGAGCTTGCATTTTTATCTGTCCCCCAATTTAAATGTTCTCAGATCCAGCATGATACGTCATCTGAACTGCTTTGCATGACACTAAAATTGGGTCCTTTAACACAATTTGAGTAACACGGAAGTAGGGAGGAGCCTCTTTCTTTTTTTAAAGCAGTTGTAAAAATCTGGTAGTAACTGCACTCAGAAGACTGAGAATTCTTGTTATAAGAATTTATTTGTCGCCCTAACCGCTTTGGCTCAGTGGATAGAGCATCAGCCTGCAGATTAAAGGGCCCCGGGTTCGATTCAGTCAAGGGCATGTGCCTTGGTTGCACGCACATCCCCAGGAGCAGGTGTGCAGGAGGCAGCTGATCGATGTTTCTCTCTCATTGATATTTCAAACTATTCCTCTCCCTCTCTGTAAAAAAATCAATAAATATATATATTTTTTTTAAAAAAAGAATTTGTCAAACTTCCCTCTCTTACAAGGATTATAGCATGTGCCCTAAATGGTTGAGTCGGTGAATCTGTGAATATTAATATCTCCTTAAACTCATCCTCTAGTTACCTCTAACTCCAATCTTTTGCTTGTTATCCTCACATATAAAAACAAAAACCTTCTCCACAAACAAAATCTCTAATCCTGGCCATAACTGAATGCAAGCCAATGGCTATTCTATTGCTTTCCATTTATTTATTCTTTGATCTCTAAGGGATTATCCAACGCACTGGGTGTATTAAGCAGGCACCTTTTGCTGAGCACTGTTCTAGTCACTGAAGATGCTGTTGCTAACAAATCAGAGACTTCAAAGAACACCTAGTCTAACGAGAGAGGAGGGAAACAACAGAATGTGATAAGTATTACAATAGAAACAGTATGGCACATGGCATAGTGGTTGATCCCAGCTTTGCCTCTCATATAATCTTGGATGAGTTCATCTTTCTGTGCTTCAGATTTTGAATCTGCAAAATAGGGGTGATCATGACAGCACCTGCTTTTCAGGACAGTGCTATGGATCGAATGAATGAATGTGTGTAAAGCCTGGACATCAGAAACACTTAACGGGCCAGAGGTGTATTCCAGCAAGACTCAGCCAGGAAGAGCCCCTGATAGGGTGGAGGGCAGCGGCAGTCAGGAAACAAAGATGGCGCCCAGGGTTCCAGCTAAGTGGGCAGTGCTGCCATTGACTGAGATTTGGGGCAAAGAATGAGGAGAAAGCCTCAGGTCCGGTGATGAATTCACTGTTGAAACTGTTGAAGGTCTTTTATTGCTACTGTTGCTAGGCATTACCCCATGTGCTGTCTATGAATTATCTATGAATTATCTCACTTAGTACCCACAACAGCCCCGTCATTATCATTATTTGCTCATCGTTATTTGAGGCACAAAGAGGTAAGTGACCTGCCCAATGCCGTGAAGCTTAGGGAAGGAGCAAGGCTTTGAACGAGCAGCTGCTGTGCTTTCTTTCCTGACTTTTCCTCAGGGGGAGAGACCTGGGAAACAGCTGTGCATATGGGTGTGACCTTTTGGGTAGTGATTTGGATGTGGCTGTCATCAGCAAAGGGGGCTGCTACCTGACGTCATGGGAGAGGAAACGATGGCCCCACGACAGTGTATTTATTTATTTATTTTTATTTTTTAAAATATATTTTATTGATTTTTCACAGAGAGGAAGGGAGAGGGATAGAAAGTTAGAAACATCGATGAGAGAGAGACATCGGTCAGCCGCCTCCTGCACACTCCCTACTGGGGATGTGCCCGCAACCAATGTACGTGCCCTTGACCGGAATCGAACCTGGGACCTTTCTATCCAAAGACCGATGCTCTATCCATTGAGCCAAACCGGTTTCGGCGACAGTGTATTTACTGAGTGCCGAGAGGAGACAGCTCAGGAGAGAATCCCGAAGCATAGCCAACATTCGAGAAATCCTCAAATGAGACGGAGGAGGAGGAGCAGCTGCAACAGTAAGAGGGAACAGCAAAGCAGAGGGAGGGCTTGGCAAAAAGAGTGACCTACAGGGTCAAAGGCTGCTGAAAAGGCAGGAAAGAAAGGACTAACAAGTCTAGGATCGATTTATCCCCAAGGAGATTGCTGGTGACCTTGGAAAGGAAAGGGGCAATACCTCCTCTACATGGTATACACTCTGCAGGAACCTGGGAGCACAGGGATGAAGACCAACTGTGTCTGACCTAAGGGAACTTTCGCCTAGTTCTGTGGGCTCCAAGCCCAAGATCAAGGTCAGCAGGGTTGGGCTCTCCTGAGGCCTCTCTCCTTGGCTTGCGGATAGTAGCCTTCTTGCTGCATCCTCCCGTGATCTTTCTTCTGTGTTCATCGCTGGCTCGTCGCAAATTTCCTCCAAGGACACCAGTCCTATTGGATTGGTCTCAGTCTAAATGCTTCATTTTAACGGAGCCACCTTTCTAAAGGCGCTGTCTCCGAACACAGTCACGTTCTGAAGTGCCCGGAGGTGGCCTTTGAAAGGTTAACGTGGTGATACCTGGGCAGGCTAAATAGCCATCTCAGGTGGTGGGTAAAGAAAAAGTAAATTTGCCGAAACCGGTTTGGCTCAGTGGATAGAGCGTCGGCCTGCAGACTGAAGGGTACCGGTCAAGGGCACATACCTTGGTTGTGGGCATATCCCCAGTAGGAGGTGTGCAAGGGGCAGCTGATGGATGTTTCTCTCTCATCGATGTTTCTAACTCTCTATCTTTCTGCCTTCCTCTCTGTAAAAATCAATAAAATATATTTGAAAAAAAGAAAAAGTGAATTTATTTAAGGGAAAGGGATGAGAAAGGGGATCTCCAAGGGGAAGGGTCGCACAGCACCGAGCCATGGGAATATTGGGTCAATGATGGCAGCAGAAATGTACTTAGGACAGTAAAATGAGGAAGGGCATAGAAGGAGCAATAGGAAAAGCTAGGCTGAACTGCTTTGTCTCACTGAGAAGTCAGGGAAAAGGGGCCCTTAGAGACAGGTTCAGGGGGTTCCCTGGTATGAGGTGCCACTGCCCACTGCTCCTCTGGTTGTAAGCCTCATGGGGTCCCTTCAAGGATAGGGG
>PVJN01039867.1:0-19582 GCA_004026805.1 Lasiurus borealis
GATCTTCAATAATAATATGGCTCATATTGATATTTACTGCTGTGTTGCTGACAATTACCTGAAAAAGGAGTTGGGTTGCTTCACTGGGCTAGAAAAAGTTTAGCTACATCAGAAGGTCTAATTAAGCAATTTTATTCTACATATATAAAAGGCTAAGTTGACATTCGCATGTATGATACATACAAAGTTCTCACTGGCAGCAAAGTCATGCATGTTTTTTGATTTGTCATTGTCGATTGTGACTTTGATTGACACTTCTATTATAGAGAAAGGGCAAATAGATATATTAAAATATTTCTTCCAATTAATTTCCTTTCAATGTGCATGCATTTATGCACCAGGCCACTAATTTATGATATTTAAGGTTTGCCTTAGTTCAGCCTAAGTCCAATTTTCCAGGCCTGATCTCCTAACACTCCTCACTCCCAACATTTTATCTTGTAGCAATAATCAATAATTTATAGTTCCTTGAAAACATGATAATGCCTCACACTCCATGGTTTTGTGCATGCTATTTCCACTACTTGCAATTACTTTTCTCTCTTCCCTTTCCTTCCCCAGAATCTCCTGGTGAACTTCATTAGAGCTTCTCAAAATAGTATTCTGATTTCATTTACCATCATTATCATTGTAATGAATCACTTATTCTTTTGCACTTATATATAGGCTATATATATATTTGTATTTCTGATAGTTTTTTTTTTAATTTAGAAAACTTTTTAAATTTACAGACCTGTCATCACTATTATATTGGGATTCCATTGAAAGAAGAGATAATCTTTGTGTCCCACTTTCAAACACAGTGCCTTAAGATGGTAAATTCTCAGAAAATGATTGCAAACTGAACTGAAAAGTTGTTATATATACCCACAATTTGGCAGTCTTAGGTCTTATTTTAGATATTTTATATTGAATATGAATTACATAATCAGAACTAGTGTTTTCTAGTAGTAGCATTACTAAATATATATATATCTATTTCTTTTTTTTTCCTTCAGACACTTCAAATACACAATTTTCCCAGGCAGATATTTATTTCTTTAGGCAAGATGACAAAGTAACAACATGTAAGGCAGCTTTTTGGCAGTATAGCTAGAATTCAAAACAATGATAAAAGGGGTTTGTCAAGAAGAAATATGATGAAAAGATGTTTTCTCAATTATTTTATTACAAGAATAATCAATTAAAATGTCCATTTTCTATGAGTTTACTTGGCAATAAATAAGTCCTGATTTTTTTCCCCTTTAGAAAGATCATGTAGGTGTCATTTGTTGCTGAGTAACTATGAAGCAAGGGAACAATTTACTTAATTAGAGAAAAGATATATTGCACATTTGTATATCATGCCTGGGTAAAAAGATTTAGAGGGAAAGTTATCTTCCTGGAAAATCCCTTGATAGTTGCTTACAGTTTCATTTGAATACTTGAGATGTGAAACAGTAGATGTTCTAAACCTGTTCATATTCTCTTAGTGACAAGCGAATGCCTTTTATAGCTTGTATTTACTATGGGCTTCATTTGGGTGTTCAACTGTTCCTGATAAGCAGTTTTCAATAACAATGGAGACATCAAACCAGGTTGTGCCCATTCTGGGGTTCTGAAGATTCTCACTTTCCTCTGAGCATGTTTCAGAGTTTGGGGATGTATGAGGTGCCATCTTCCCTATTTTATGTTAATTCTCATGTCATTTTATACTTCATGTGTGTTTACATAAAGTTGTTTTGCTTTTATGCATTTAATCAATTGGAGCTATGATTTCATTTAAATACCTAGATACGTCTTAAATTCAGTTTTGCTCAAACCAAAGCAAAACTTCAGACATCATGATGGTATTCTTATAGAGTTAGGTAGAACTTAATAGTGTTTTTATTTTTAAGCAAAACCTTGGTGGCTTCTTGACAAACATATGTCATTCTAATTCCATTGTTATTTGCTATTATGTATAATGGAAGAATACACATATATACTTTTTTGATTTTTAAGTATTTTTACACAGGCGATGTATACTATATATATTATACTAAGCTTACATTTTCCACTTATCTTGGACATTGTTTCACTACTGTTTAAATTTTCTTAAATACATATGGAACATTTCATTATCTGAAGTTACTGGAATTTAATGCATCTTATATAATGAATATTTAGATTGTTTCAAATATTTTTATTACTACAATAAACACCCGCATAAATATTTTCTATAACATGTGGGAGTATAATTGTGTGATAAATTTCTAAAAGTAAAAGCTTAGAGTCCAAGGGGTGTAGGTTTAAGTTGCAGATTTTGATTATTATAATAGCTTTATTAACTCAAAAGAATGTCACAATGGCACAGTAAACCTGCTTTTGCCCGGCTAATATCTTAGCTCAGGTTGCAATAGCAAATACTGTAAACTGGGTCACTTATCAACAGAAATGTATATCTCACAGTTCTGGCATTCAGGGTGACAACATGATTGGGTTCCTCTGAGGGCCTCTTCTTGGTTGCAGACAGCTCACTTCTGGTATGTCCTCATCAGGTGAAGAGCAGAAAGCTGGAGGGAGAGCTCCTGTATCTTTATAAGGGCATTAATGCCAGTCATGAGGGCTGCTCTACCCTCATGACCTAATCACCCTCTGAAGACTGGCACCTCCTAATACTAGCATATAGGAGACTAGGATTTCAAATAGGGATTTTGGGAGGGTAACACAAACATTCAGTCTGTAACATAAAACATACTTAATTTCCCAAGTTACCTATGAGCTTCCTGTTTGAGAAATGGCGAAATTATTATATTGCTACTTCCTCTCTCCATATTCCCATCAATTGATTTTTAGTTGATATATTTATTTGATATTATTTTTATACATTTAAATATATGTGTATTGTATATTTATTTGGTTTTAAAGTACTAGTGTACCCGGGTATAAAATCAACAATGTCTGCATATTTATATTAACTCTTCTCTCACTTTTTTTTCTAACTTTCGTTGAATTTATCATATTTGCAATCTATACTGTTACCATAATCCTGACATTTATTTTAATTTTTGACTCTTGAAAGAAGTCAACTCCCATGGCTAGTTCATTTGTAACAGGTTTTCTATCCTCAAGTTAAATGAAAATTTTATTTTATTTGTTTTTCAAAAAGAGTTCCTGAGAACTAAATTTCAATTGCATTGATTTTCAAATGAGAGAATTTTAATTATTTATTGGATCAATTTTTCTCCTTGAGTACCTTTGAGCATTTTTTTCCTTTGTTTTCTGGCACTGAATATTACTATGAAGTCTGAGGTTAACCTGATTTCTTTACCTTTACCTTGAAGGTAGCTTGATCTTCTTATCTAAGTGCCTACTTTCCTTATCTTATTTCAATAACTTTACTAGGGCATGTTGTGATATTGAGCCTTCAGTGTCAATCTCTCTGAGAAAATGTCTTTTCATGTCTAAAGATTCACACGTGTTTTTGTTTGTGTGTGTGTGTGTGTGTGTGTGTGTTTTCTGGCAAGGTTTTTTGAATTATATCTGTATTTATTTTTATATCTATAGTTGTTCCTTAATAATCGTATGAATTTGGTTCCCAAAAATCTCCTGTGAATACCAAAATATGTAAATGCTCAAGTCCCTAAAATAAAGGGCATAGTATTTGCATATAACCTGTATTTATACTAATACATAGACTACAGTTGGGTTTGCCTCCAGACTTCTTCAAGTGAATTCAACATAGTACTTGACATGTAGCAAATTCAAGTTTTGCTTTTTGTAACTTTATTAGATTCTAAAATATCTTTTCAATTCATATATGTGAGACCCATCAACATGGAAAGCTGACTGCATTTTATTTCTTTTCTTTGGGCTCCTGAATGCATATATTGGATATTCTTATATGCCTTTTTTGTCTGTTATATTTTCTATATAATTTTAACTTTCTTTAACATTTTACTTGCCTTTTTCTGTCTTGTATTTTATGATTTGTACTGTTTTCATAGGGTGTAGTACCCTTTTGCTCTCTTTTTATGTGCCAATTTTCTGTTACCAGAAATGTTAAAGTTTCATTTTTCTCTGAAAGCTAATGTTGTATCTCCTTCTGTTACAGCTTTTTTGAGCTTTTAATATTCCTGCTTTGAATTATTGCCTTTTAGCATATATGTGAACTTGTAATTTTTTAGCGTTTCCTATTCTATAAATTGGAAATAGGGTAATAATTGTTCTATTTGATAAGGATGTGGTGGAAATTAAGTGAGTTAATTTATTTAAAGCACTTAGAATAGTGTCTTACACATGGTAAGCACCTTATAAGTGCTTGTCTTTATATTTGTGGTTTTCTTTTATAGAGGCAACTCCTTTTTTATTTTTATTTTTATAATTCATACAGATAAATGATCCCAATTTTTATCTGCTTTGTGGCAACATTATTCTGGTGAATATTTTTTTGTTTTATCTTTTTTCCAATCTGACATCTGGCTCCTTGGAAACTTACATACTCACATACAATAAAATAGATAAATAATTAAGTGGCCTAGTCAAGGAAAATGTGAGCAAAAGTTACAATGAAGTAAAAGGAATAGAATTATAAAATAAGCTGAAGACTCATAAAACTATACTTCTCACAATTCTATGCAGACACATTTGAAAGAATTTGTGGAATGTAGAAATACCTATAAAAAGATACCTTATCTAAATGAGGGAGGAAAAGCCTAAAGAGACTGATAATAATGGAAGGAGCTGATAAAGTCAGGTCCCAAACAGTAGTCATAGGTAGATATTTGTAACCCTCAGGGACCAAGTTTGCCATTGCTCTTCTACAGTTTTGAATAGCATGGTGAAGGAAAGGCTTTATAGGACCAGCAACATATCTAAACCTGAAAATAACACACCTTTACTCACAAACACGTACACACACTAGCAACGGCACCTACTACCACCACAAGTATTACAGAATAAGCTACTTTTTAATTAAGATATAATTATTATATAGCATTGTATTACTTTAATGTGTGCAACATAATGATTGACATATGTTGGGAAATGATTACCACAATAATTTTAGATAACATCCTTCACCACACTTAGTTACAATATTTTTTCTTGTGATAAGATTTTTTTAAAATTTGCTATCTCGGCCCTGGCCAGGTCGCTCAGTTGGTGAAGGCATTGTACTGATATATCAAGGTTGTGGGTTCGATCCCCAGTCAGGACACATACAAGAATCAGAATCAACCGATAAATACCATAAATAAGTAGAACAAGAAATCTATGTTTCTCTCTCTCTTCCTTTCCCCCTCTTCCTTTTCTCTTTCTCTAAAACTAATAAAAATATAAAAATAAAAAGTAATTTCTATAAAAATACACTTTCTTAGTAACTGTCAAAAATACAATACTGCATTGCTAACTAGAGTCCCTGTATATTATATCCCCAGAACTTGGCTTCCAATGTGAGTTTGTGCCTTTGGACTACCTTCAACAATCTCCCCTGATCCTTGCCTCTGGCAACCACCATTATGTTCTCTATATCTATGAGTTCAGTGGGTTTTGTGCGTTTGTATTAGATTTCACATATAATTGAGATCATCAAGTATTTGCTTTACTCTGTCTCATTATACTCTCTTATTTCACTTAGCATAATGCCCTCAAGGTTCATCCATGTTGTAGCAAATGGAAGAGTATCCTTCTTATGGCTGAACAATATTCCATTGTATATATACCACATTTACTTTACCCATTGACTATTGTAAATAATGCTTCAATGAACATGGGATGCAGGTATCTTTTTGAGATAGTGATTTTGTTTCCTTCAAATAGATATCCAGAAGTGAAATTGCTGGATTATACTGTAGTTCTGTCTTTAATTTTTTGAGGAATCTTCATACTATTTTTTATAGAGTCATACTACAGAATAACCTTAAGTATGGAATTCATTGTACTTTAAAAGAACAATGCAGCCCCCCAAAATGGGGTCTATACAAGAAGTAAAATATTTTAATATTAAAAGTTATGCTAATCTATATATATAAAAGGCTAAGTGTCCCTCTGTCTGTCTGACTGGTAGCTATGCTGCACACTGGCTATTTAAAGATAAACGGCACCACGGATCTGGTGCCGATAAAGCAACACTCAGCTTCCCTCAAGTGGGACACAGGCCCTGCTGAGCGACACTGCAGCAAATTGCAGCCAACACTGCCAAGACACAATGGCACAAAATGTGGCCCACAACCCAGACCAGAAACAGTGGCTATGGGCACTGGATAATGATGTCACGTGGCAAGGCACGGCCTCTTCTCCCTAGTGACTGACCTTCTTGAAGTTTCTTCAGCCCAGGAAAGTGATTTGCTTTATATCCAGGAGCAAACATTTTACAGTTTAAACAAATGTTTATGAAACATTTTCCCATGCCTCATCTCATTTGATCCTCACAGAAGTCCTGAAGTAGGTAGATAGGAGATTTGGTAGAATCCTATTTCCATTTTTTTTAATATATTTTTATTGGTTTCAGAGAGGAAGGAGGGGGGGGAGAGAGAGATAGAAATATCAACAATGAAAGAGAATCATTGATCAGCTGCCTCCTCTATTGGAGATGGAGCCTGGAACTCAGGCATGTGCCCTTGACCGGAATTGAACCTGGGACCCTTCAGTCAGCAGGTCAATGCTCTATCTGCTGAGCCAAACCAGACAGAACCTTTTTTTTTTCATTAACAAGAGACAAATGTTAAAGTATTTCTTCTAATTAATTTCCTTTCAATGTGTACTAATCCATGCACCAGGACACAAGTATAATATAAATTAGCATATCAATTAGAAAAAATTATATAATCACCTCAACAGATTTTCCCAAAAATATTTGATAGAACAATTTCTATTCTGCCTAAAACCTTACATAACCTTCCCTGATATGTGTGTATTACATACATATTAAACATATGTATACATATCACAAAAATATATATCCACACATATGTGTATGTGTGTATACCTTCTTTATATTTCTAGGTAGGGATGCATTAAATAAACAAAAGCTTTTATGCTTAATGATGAGTAGTTAGATGACATTCCTGTGAAATTATGACAAAATATGCTTTCATCACTTCTATACTTTTATATTTCTCTGGAATTATAAGCTGATGCAACTGGACAAGAGTGAAATAGTGTCAAAAAGTTAAGTGAAAAATATCATTATATGCAAGAAATGTGTTTGAATAATAGAATACCACTGAAAATGTATTAGAAATGAGAATGTAATGATAATAATAGTGCTGGTCACAAATACACACACACCCATACAAATTATATAATATATGAATAATATTGAAACAAAAACACCTAATGAAAACCTGAGCAAGAAAAGTTTAAATTCCAAATAAAGAAAACCTTAAACTTTCATCCATTTATTTTTTTATAATGTTTGTTTTGACAGAGAGAGAGAGAGAGAGAGAGAGAGAGAGAGAGAGAGAGAGAGAGAAACATTGATGTGAAAAAGAAACATTGATTGGTTGCCTATTCCATGCCCCCTGACCAGGGGGATGGAATCCACAACCCAAGCATATGCCTTACCTTGACTAGGAATCAAACCAGTGACCTTTCAGTACACAGGATAATGCTCAACCAACTAAGCCACACCAGTCAGGGTTGATCCACTTATTAAAACATTGGAAAAATACACCTTGTTTTTATAAGACCAAATACTATGAAAACTGTGAACAGGCAATTCTTAATTTTATTTATTAAATAAAATGAGGCCTCAACTAAAATAGTCTTCAAAATTAAAAAACATGAGAAAATGACACAAATTATATTTGCAACAGTGAAATATAAGACTGGCTGTAATGTGTTACGTGTTGTTTAGTCAGCTTTGACTCCTGGCCACTGTATGAATGAGTGATGTGCACAATGTCCTGTACTCAATAGCTCTCCTCAGCTTTGGGGATGCACACTTATGACTTGTTTTATGCTGTCCATCCATCTCATATTTAATTTCCTCTTTTTCTGCTGTCTTCTAGCATTATTATCTTTCCCAAAGAACCCTGCCTTCTCATAATGTGCTCAAAGTAGGACAGCTTCAGTTTTGTCTTAGTCGCCTCCAGCGATGTTTCAGGGTCAGTATGATCTAGGACCCACTTGTTATGATAGTTCCCTAAAGGAGGGACCAACAGAAATAATGGTAATTCTAAATTAATGAATTAAAACTTTGTTTTCATACTGGAGAATATATAGCAATCAGAACTTGGTTTTCCAGAGATAGAATGAAACATAATTTAATTTATGGTAAAGGAATCAGTGAGAGAAGAATTACCTACTCACTCCTATTCAATTTATTTGTGCCTGTCCACATTATGTTTGACTTTTCCCCCCTCTTGACCACTTTATCATATATCATGGTGATTGCTTTTTAAAAGTAATGCTCACTCTAGCACTGATTTAAATTCCCTCAGCAATAAACTTATTTTTTCTTGTTTTATCACATCACTAAAGCATTAATGTTTTCTACTGCACAGAGGCCTTAGTAAGCAGAACTGGACCAACTGGTAGCTGGGAGCCAGCCTCAACTCGGGAAAGGTGAGGTGACTGGGCAAGGAGCTTTAAATGGTCTGTGACTTTGAATTTGGTTCTTGCTTTGTAAAAGGTGTACTATGACCTGTTCTGCTATGTATTACAGCTATTATAGAGGGGGGTGGGAATGGCCTTGGTCAGGAGACCCTAGAACAGTTGTGGTAAATGAAAACCATAGATGATCATACTTATTTTCACTTCTAAATTTTCTAAGCTATTCAAAAACTTTTCTTTTCCTTAGGATTTATTTCTAGAAATGAGAGAATGCTTTAGAAAAATCCTTCTTATTTTTGTTTTCAGGATTGTTTCAATCATTAAATTAAGCTCAATATGCACATTACTAAATTTTATATGAAATTTCATAATGCAATCTCATGTTAACTTATTCACTAATCATAAAATAAATTGCTGGGATAATTGTATAACTCATATTTTATTAATGCTTAATTAAGATATAGGTTAAGTAATTGTGGCATATTACAGTACTAGTGAATCAGAAAGGTATAATAAACAATACAATGACAGAAAATTACTAGGTAGAGGCATTTAATTTTATAGCTCCTTTAGTCAAATTCATAAATAGATTACATTACTTTCAGATGTTTTGGGGATTCATATTAACCTTTCTAAATAAATTTTTGCCATGGTTATAGTATATTCATAAAGGTGGCTTTCATTGAAAAGCTAAAACAGATATCAACATGCCCTTTGGGTTTTTACATAAATCTAATTTTTAGATCTAATGTCAATAGTGGTTTAGAAGTAAATTGAGAAAGATTGACAAAAAGTCATAGATTGAATAACCACAGGGACTTAGGTTTAGGGGCCTCAGGGGGCACTGTAATTTATTGAATTATAATCTTAAACCAAATTAAACAGTTCCTTCTTTAGTACTCTCCTGCCAGTCAAAGGCTGGCTCTGTAGTCCACACTGCAGTCCAGAGTGAAATGGTTGTTATTGGCTTCTTTTTTAAAATTTTTTTATACATATCTCCCCATTGCCCCCCCTCCCTCCCAGGCATACCCCAACCCCCCAGTGTCTATGTTCATTGGTTATGCTTATATGCATGCATACAAGTCCTTTGATTGATCTCTTATCTACCTCACCTAACTTTAATCTTCCTGCTGTAATTTCACAGTCTGATGCTTTACTGCCTCTGTATCTATCCTTTTGTTCATCAGTTTATAATGTTCTTTATTATCCACAAAGGAGTGAGAACATGTGATGCGTCTCTTTCATTGACTGGCTTATTTCACTAAGCATAAGGCTCTCCAGTTCCATCCAGGTTGCTGCAAATGGTAAGAATTCCTTCTTTTTAATGGCAGCATAGAATTTCATTGTGTAGAAGATGTACCACTGTTTTCTGATCCACTCATCTGCTGATGGGCACCTAGGCTGTTTCCAAATTGTAGCTATTGTAAATTGTGCTGCTATGAACATAGGGGTGCATAAATCCTTTCTGATTGGTGTTTGTGATTTCTTAGGATAAATTCCTAAGAGTGAGATTACAGGGTCAAATGGGAGATCCATTTTTAGTTTTTTGAGGAAACTCCATGCTGTTCTCCACAGTGGCTGCACCAGTCTGCATTCCCACCAACAGTAAACAAGGGTTCCTTTTTCTCCGAATCCTAGCCAACACTTGTCCTTTGTTGATTTGTTGATGATTGCCATTCTGACAGGTGTAAAATGGTATCGCATTGTTGTTTTGATTTGCATCTCTTGGGTGATTAGTGACTTTGAACATGTTTTCATGTGTCTCTTGGCCTTCCTTCTGTCGTCTTTCGAAAAAGTTCTATTTAGGTCCGTTGCCCATTTTTTATTGGATCATTTATCTTCCTTTTATTAAGTTGTATAAGTTGGCTGCAGATTTTGGAGATTAAACCTTTATCAATGATAATATTTGCAAATATGTTATTCCATACAGTGGGCTTTCTTGTTGTTTTGTTGATGGTTTCTTTTGATGTGCAAAAGCTTTTTATTTTGATGTAGTCCATTTGTTTATTTTTTTTCTTTAGCTTCCATTGCCTTTGGAGCAGTATCAGTGAAGAAGTTCTTTCAGCATATGTCTGAGATAATGCTGCCTGTGGATTCCTCTAGTATTTTTATGGTATCCCTTCTAATGTTTAAGTCCTGTATCCATTTTGAGTTTATTTTTGTATTTGGTGTAAGTTGGTGGTCCAGTTTCATTTTTTTTGCATGTATTTGTCCAATTTTCCCAACACCATTTATTGAAGACGCTATCTTGGCTCCATTGAATGTTCATGCCTCCTTTGTCAAATATTAGTTGAGCATAGTGGTTTGGGTGCATATCTGGGTTCTCTATTCTATTCCATTGGTCTATATGCCTGTTCTTGTGCCAGTACCAGGCTGTTTTGAGAACAGTTGCTTTGTAATATAGCTTGAAATCTGGTATTGAGATCCCACCTACTTTATTCTTCTTTCTCAGAATTGCTGTAGCTATTCGTGGTCTTTTTTTGTTTCAGATGAATCTATGAAGAATTATTTCTAGGTCTGTGAAATACGTTGTTGGTATTTTAATGGGTAGTGCATTGAATCTATAGATTGCTTTGGGTAGTATGGACATTTTAATGATGTTGACTCTCCCTGTTCCATCTGTTAACATCTTCCTGTATCTCTTTTTTTCAGTGTCCTGTAGTTTTCTGCATATAGGTCTTTAACCTGTTTAATTAGGGTTATTTCTAGGTATCTTAATTTTTTTGGTGCGATGGTAAATGGGATTGCTTTTTTAGTCTCTCTTTCTGTAATTTCACTATTAGTGTACAGAAATGCCACAGACTTCTTAGCATTAACTTTGTATCCTGTTACATTGCCAAATTCATTAATTAAGTCAATTAGTTTTGGAATGGAGTCCTTTGGTTTTTTTATGTACAGTACCATGTCATCTGCAAATAAGGACAGCTTTACTTCTTCTTTTCCAATTTGGATGCCTTTTATTTCTTCTTCTTGTCTAATTGCAATAGCTAATACTTCCAGTACTATGTCGAACAGGAGAGGTGAGTGTGGGGCATCCCTGTCTTGTTCCTGTTCTTAGGGGAAATGGTTTTAGTTTTTGCCCATTGAATATGATGTTAGCTGTGGGTTTATCATATATGGCTTTTATGATGTTGAGGTATGCTCCTTCTATTCCCACTTTGCTGAGAGTTTTTATCAAGAAAGGGTGCTGGATTTTGTCAAATGTTTTTCTGCATCAATTGATATGACTATGTGATTTTTATCTCTCAATTTGTTTATGTGATGTATCACATTTATTGATTTGCGGATATTGTACCATCCCTGCATTCCTGGGATGAATTCTACTTGGTCATGGTGTATGATCTTTCCGATGTACTGCTGGATCCTATTTGCTAGAATTTTGTTGAGGATTTTGGCATCTATGTTCATGAGAGATATTGGCCTATAATTCTCTTTCATTGTGTTGTCTTTATCTGGTTTTGGTTGTTATTGGCTTCTGATGCTATTCTTCTCTGGTCTTTTAAATCACCATTGGGTTCTGTATGGTAACAGGTAGAATATTAACCTGACTATGTAGACAATGGTGACAAAAGTTTGTTGTTCTAGGTTTCTCTAGGATAGTGGCTTATATATTTTTACTAGAGCCCTGGTGCATGGGCTGAGGGGGATGGGGGTCATCCCTCAGCTTAGCCTGCACCCTCTCTAATCTGGGACTTCTAGGGGGATGTCTGACCACCAGTTTAGGCCCAAACTGGTGGCCGGACATCCCTCTCACAATCTGGGGACCCTGGCTCCTAACCGCTCACCTACCTGACTGCCTGCCTGCTTGATGGCCCCCTAAACTACTCTCCTGCTGGCCTGATTGATGCCTAACTGCTCCCCTGCCAAATGATCATCCCCAACTGCCCTTCCCTGGTGCAACCTGCCTCCTTTGCCAGTCCCCGCCTCCACTGTTCATGTGGCTATCTTGTGATGGCCATCTTGTGATGATGTTAGGGTGTGATGTGTGAAGGTGTGATGACCACCTAGGCTATTATTAGTATAGATTATAACTTGCATAAGTAAATAGATTCCTTATGAAAACAAATGGATCAAATAATGAACAACAAGAAAATTGAATATTTTAGCTAATTATGAATTATGCCTTAGAATATAATTTTTTATAAAGTAAACTATTATTTTTAAAGTTATTGTCAATGACCTAGACTATCAGGGCCTAGAATAGCTTTTTTTTTTTTCAAACTGAAATTCAATATATGAACTTCAGAGAGGACCAAAACCCGGTCAGTTTAATTTATCTTCTGAAGTGTGAGAGAGCTGTCTCCCCCTGGACCACCCCAGAAATGAGGAAAAATTAATTTTTGCAAGACACAGGTAGCTGGCACTGAGCTCTTGGTCTATGTTCTACTCTATTCTCTTCCCATTATATTACACATCTAATAGTCCCCAAATGAAAAATACATCCAATAGTCCCCAAATGAAAAAAGGTACTGTGCTTCACTCTGCATCTCCATGCATGGTTGATTTTTAGTATTCATTTTGATTTACATGAGGTATGACTTATGTACCTGCAAATGAAAAATGCTGAATGTTTTACAACATTAGTAGACAGTGAATAAGCTGCAGATGGCTGGCTCAAAGTCCACAGGCAGAGGTTCTTTAAGTAGGACTCACAAGTCGAAGTAGAGTTTTATTTGATCCTTTTGTGTGTGTTTTTCAAAGTAAAATCTTTATTGAATTTATTGTACAAAACGTTGCAAAGAAAAATATAGAGAAGTCACCTGTATCCTTTACCAGATTCACCCCATGGTGACATTTTACAAAGCTATAAAACACTAAGACATCCAGGATACTGGAGTTGATACAATTCACTGGTCTTATCCATATTTCTTAGTTCAACTTGTACTTGTGTGTGTATGTAGTTCTATCAATTTTATCACATGTATTAGTTCATTTAGCCACCACCCTCATCAAGATATTAATTATTTTCATCACTACAAGTATTCCTACACCCACTTCCCTCAGTATTTCCTCCTTTAAAATTCTTTGCAACCACTAAGCTAGCTGTTCAATCATTTCTTAAATCGTGTTGTTTCAAAACATCATATAAATAGAACTATATGGCATGTTCTATTTGGGGATTACCTTCCTCCCCCCACTGATTAAATTTCCCTGGGAATTCATTTAATTTGTTGTCTAAGCCTCTAGTTGTTAAAAGTGTTCCTGATGGGTCCTTGTTACAGGCTTGCCTGGTACTTTCCGCTGGTCTTCTGATCGGTTCAAGAGAGAAATGGGCCTTGCTGCTCTGCCTTCCTATGTTAGGACATGGGTCAGACACTCCCAGTCTAAATAGCCATCTGTTGGTAGAAGGAAATTACACACCTGACCACTCTGCTATTCTTCCAGTGTTGGAGTGCTAAACCCATTCCAGTTCTCCTTACCAGATTTCAAACTCTTAGGGTTGCCTTCCACATTATTTCTAGGCTTTCAAGTCACACTGATTAGAACTAGAGCAGAAGCCCTCATGGTGATTCACATATTTCTATTTATCTTCTTGCTTCCTTCTCCCCCTCCCCCCAAATATCCTCTCTCATAAGTTCACGTATTTACCTCATATGTGTTTGTAACTTTTGAAGAAAATTTTGGATCCATCTTGCTTCACTTTCAGACCTCTATTGGAACTTGAATACAAGAGTTAGGATGCCTTTAACCTGTAATTCAGCATATGTTACTAAAATTGACTTAAATAATGAAGTAACAATAAGAAGGCTTGGAAGTAGGAGTTACAGATTTGGCTAATTCAGTGAGAATCTTGGACATTGTTTTGGTGTTTTGTTCATAATAGCAAGCTGTCTGTGGCAGCCTCCAGCATTTTATCACCTATATGGCAACTTCCAGTCTTAGGGAGGCATAGGTTTTGTTTTGTCTTTAAAAGGATACTTTCCTTGGAGCCCTCCAATAGATAGTCTTTTAAGTCTCATTGACTAGGGACATGTCACAGGCAAGCCTGCTTCCAATGGGAATACGTATATTACTATACAGTAGATCCTTGGGTTACTTCAGAGATCCGTTCCTACAGCGCGACATAAGAACCCACCTACACAAGCACCTATGTCACTCACATGGAGCACATACACAGCAATAATGAAGGGAAAGAGTAAAAAAAAAAAAAAATTAAAGGAAGATTATAATTCCTGACCTTTATTTGTGGGAAATAAATAATAAAAAACATAAAGCACATATGTACATACGTCAAAATGATGGAACTTGTTTTTTTTTAATATAAATAAATGGGAGATGACGATGTACGTCAAAATGACATAACCTGAGAACTACCTGTAATTGTCTTGGAGTAATTAACATTTCCTTTATCTGTAGTTTGGGAAGGATTTCATAATTAAAGCACACTGGTATCGAATTTCAAAATAATATTGAAGCTTTGTTTGGAAGGAAATGGGTGATAGTGGTTGTGCGTAGGCCATACTAGACTACTTTTTAGTGTGTTAGTTGTCTTATTTTAATCATGAAGCCTGATTTCATCTTTGAAATATAAACTGGCAGAGATTAGAGAGAAATTAGGACTAAGGAGGATGGGATGCTGAGATAAACTGATTCAACGACAGAGTTGGTCATTAACCTGTAAAATTCTGTTTGTAAGAAAGGAATTAGATTTTAGGTCTGATGGTCACAGTTTCAAGTCAAGCTTTCAGTCACACTGATAACAGGGCTACCAAGTTAGTAGGGTAGCCTAGGAAAGTGGAAGCAATGGCCCAGGGTCAAACAGGAACCCAGATGTCATCCAAGTCATGTTAGGCCTCAGAGGCCACTGATGGATTGGCTCAAAATTCACCAGGTCTTACTCTACAAACACAGGGCATCAGTGATGCTTGTTGGAAAGAAAAGGCAGGGGCTCCCATCAAAAATCCTGGTTATCAATAATTATTTGCCACCTTAAATTAAGTAACTCAGCAATGCACTTTTCAATTCTAGAAGATTTATGTCATTCAGAAATATTTGACATCTTTAATTTTTCAGAACACTGATTCAGTTCAACAGCTGAGAATTATTAAAAACTGAGGTTCATTTAGCAAAGCACTGTTTGATATTATTTAGAAAATAATCCATGATCTGGATTAGGGCACTGACACTAGGATAGAAAAATTAATTGGTTGAGTTATTAAATATTTATTAATGCTAACATTAGTTGAAAATTTATGTGCCAGGTTCTATTCTAGGTACTGATGGTTCAAGTCTCTATTCCTTGCAGAGCAGACGTTCAATTAAAAATTTACTAATTAGATGCTAGACTCTAAATGAATGTGAGGATGCAAAGATGAATATGTTCTCTAACTTCAAGCAGTTTAGTCTGGAAAGCAAAATAGGACAGACTTCTTACCTATCCTGCTTGTCATTGAAATCCAGTGAACCAGCAGAGACAGTGGCACAGAACTGATGCTCAGAACCCTTTTTGCATAAATGAATATGTAAATAACCAAACCGAATATTGCATGGCACTGCTATACTAAAAGTACAAAGAGAGTGTTAGAGTAGGGAGGATACTTGAAAGGTTAATTATGCTCTCTGTGGAAATGCAAGGCAGGAAAGGGAGAGCCCCAGAAGGAATAACATTTGAACTGAATCTTGAAGGATGAGCAGGATTTGGGTAAGTGAGAAGTAAAGAAACAGAATGCACAAATTTGTAAACTTACTTTGAGGTTTTGAGTAATGTGCATATGAAGGAACCTTGTGTGGATAATGAGTGGGTGATGGCTCAAGATGACTTTGGAAAGGTAGAATGGAGTGATTGGGGAAGCCTTGAATATACTATTTAAGTGGCTTATACTTTATTTTGTAGATAATGAAAAATCATCGATTGCATTTAAGTGTATAAACTGCATGATAAGATATGATTTATATAAAGGGTACTTTGGCAGCATTGTGGAGAATGGGTTGGACACAACCATGAACTAAGGATTAAATCAATATAGGCATTTGCAGTAATCCAAGTAAAAATGCTGAGAGCCAGAGTTAGGGTACTGGCCTTGGGAATGACAAAGTGTTTTGTGGGCGTTGAGAGAGATTTTAGAAGTAGAATTAATGAGATCTGATAATTGATTGAATATTTATTCTGATCAAGGAGATGGGGAATCAGTTTTTATTCTGTGGTTTTTGGTTTGGGGAATCAAGTATGTGGTTGACTAATCAAGGAATAGTGTTCTTAAGGAGATAATTAAGATAAGTCCTCTCACTGAAAATATTATGGCCCAGGCAGAACAACTGTCATCAGACAAATATTAATAAGGTGTTAGTTACTTAGAATATGTAATGTTGGTGTTTTGATAGTTATATTGAAGTAAAACATTCACAAGATATAAGTGATCAAAGCAATGAATTTGGCACAAAGTGACACACCTACATAAACCATCATGACACACCTACATAAACCATCACACAGGTTAAGATATAAAACATGATTAGCACCTCCAAATTAATATATGTTATGCTAGCCCGACTGTCTTGGCTAAGTGATTGAGCATCGGCCTGTGAACCAGGAGGTCATGGTTTGATTCCGGTCATGGCACATACCCAGGTTGCAGGCTTGGTCCTTAGTAGGAGGTGTGAGGAGGCAGCAATCAATAATTCTCTCTCATCATTGATGTTTCTCTCTCTCTCACTCTTCCTCCTCTCTAAAATCAATAAAAACATATTTAAATGTGTGTGTGTGTGTGTATAATATTTAAATGTATATATAAATAATGCTAGTCTGTCAATCAACATACCTATCAGTTCTAAAACAAAAAGGTAAAATATTTCTAAGAAATTAAAAACAAACAAACTTGAGTCTGTTTCTTACCTCATTCGATGAAATGGCTAGATTTTCTTTTCAATATTTGAGAACTAAGTTAGACCTGATTTGACTTAAAATGTAGATTCTGAAAAACATCCAGGGAAGCAACTTGAAGAGGTAAGTGGTTACTATTCAGAGTAGTTCAATCTGAGATACAGCAAAAGGCCCATGTGCCTACAGTAGGAAAGTATGCCAAAAATACCAAGGAGTTGAGGACAGAACAAATGGGGTTTCCAGATAAATTAAATAGTTCTTTTCAATTGAAGGTCAGTAGTGCAGAAGCTGTGAATTATAGGCATTGATTTTCTGCTTCTTACTTGGGCAGTAACTATAGCTAATATGTATTGACCTCTTACTATGTGCTGGGGACAGTTCTATGGTCTTTATAGGTATTAAATAATTTAAACCTTGCTATTAGTATCATCAGATGAGGTGCTGGTGCAGAGAGCCACTGTGTAATTTCCCTAAAGTCACAGCTGGGAAGTGGTGGAACGAGGCTTTGAACATGGGCACTTGGGTAGAGAACCAGTGCTGAATATTTCCCTCACTGATGCTAAGGGAAGCAATACTCTGAAAAGCAGCAGCATAACTTGTCTAATTAGTGGTAGATAATAATGGTCCCAAGTCATTACTCATTCAATGACATAGCACCAAAGATTCTGCAGGAATAATTTAATCAAGAGGCAGTATAATGGTGTTTAACATAGGAAGAATGTTTAACCCTGTTTATTCATACACTTAATTTTCATTTCTTGAACACTTGGTACAAGTCATATAACATGCCTGTTTAGAATTCTGCTTACAGACTTCTTAGAAGAGTAAACATATCAGCAAATGACTTCAGAGTGATGTAGAATCTTATAATGGCAGCTTGGGACAGGGAGTAAGGCTTCCCACCTGGAGGTTGAGTATGGAGGAAACCTTTGAATTGCCTCTCAAAGGATGAGGAGAAATTTGTCATATAAGGAAAGGCAAGACTTGGGTGAAAAACCTGGCTAGAGGGACAAAAGAAAAGACTGGAAGCACAGGCAAAATCAGGCTAAACCTTTATTTCACCTTGCTCACAGATTTCAAACTTCTTTGTCCCTAATAAATTGTAAACAAATGTTTAATTGCATTCAAGTCCTGAACTGACTTCCCCATTTGGAAAGTATTGTCTTTTATTTTTCTTCCTCCTTTTTTCCCTTCCTTTCTGTTTTTTTTCAAAAATCTACTAGAAAAGTTTGAGATCCACAACATTGTTTAATTGACCCAGCAGGAGATCCCTGCCTATAGTGAGAAAGAATTTTTGAGAGGGCTTATCATAATTAATATTTAGAAAAACCACTTTTGACTTTAGGGTAAGGAATAGAGCAAGATAATACTGGTGGCCAGATATGAGGTCCAGAGCTAGTGAAGAATTATTCAAAAAATTGAGGAAGGAAATGAGCCCGGTGATTGAGAAATTAGACTGCAGAGAAGGATTGCCATTATAATTGTAACAAAAGAAACTGTCTGAGATTCAAAAATAGTTTAGATACTGGATTGAGAGAGAAAACGGAAGCCATACCTAGACATGTCAGAGAGTTCATACACTTAAATATTAAAGTTTATGAAAACATAATAAATAAATTCATTTTTAGCTTCAGAGTACTCCTTCCTGACAACTGTCAAAATTACCCATCAAATTTTCTTCTATCTAGTATCCCAATTAAATGATCCTGCTCAAATGTTCTTTTCTCCATTTATGACCTCATGACAGGCTTTTAATTTTTCCTCCAGCACTTCAAAGAATTTCCTATCCAGTAGATTATGCACAGAATACCATTAGAGAATAATTTAAAAAAGAATAAAATCTTTGACCCTTATAAAATTCAACATGAAAAGAAATATAAGAAAATAAGTGTCTGGCCTTAATGTACTATAAAGTTGTAAAAAGGTCCTGATGATTTAAGGAAGAAGTGGGTTAGCTCTTTAATGAGAATATTAAAGGACATATTGCTGTTTGGAAGAAATTACTGTTGTGGTAAGTGTGAAAATCAGATGGCTTCAAAGTGAAAATTGTTAGGAGCCAGGAGATAAGAGTGGAAACACCCAGAGATCTGCCTCTGCCTACAGGCTTTCTGTAGTTTCAATCACATAGTCAGCCTCTGGCTATGTCCTCAGCAGGCCATAACCTCCCCATGTATTCCAGTGGGTAAGGCTATTGTTTCCCCTCTCAGGAGCCAGGAGATAAGAGATACAGCAAGGGTCGTGGAA
>PVJN01039868.1:0-12871 GCA_004026805.1 Lasiurus borealis
TCCTGTCAGGGAAACGTGATGGAGGCTGGGAACTGGGGAGACTGGGCCCTCTGTGAGCTACGACTCAGCTCCAGCTGGCTGTCACTGGCAGGAACGCGGGCCCCAAATGTCAGCTCTCCCAATTATTCAAAAGAAGTCAGAAGAAACCCAGAAATGTTTGTGAAATCTCCATATTTTAAAATGTTCACAACGAATACAAATTTCTCAAGCCAACACTGGCAGAGCAAACTGAACACATCTGCACGTTGCATTTTACACATGGGTTTGCTTTATGTATTACAGGCTGAGCTCTATTTTTCATCCTGAGTCTCTGAGCCATACCCTGCCTTCCCAGGAGAGGTGATGTGCTGTAGGTGTGTGGGATGCTGTTGAATTGGAGTTTTCTCTTCACTTTCTGTGTCTAAGGGATGTAGATTAAGATGTGTTTACGAAGTTGTGTGCATGTGTGCATGCATGCTTGCTCAGAGTTCAGAAATGGACCTAATTTAAAAGAGAGCAAACACACAAATATGTACATTAACTCTCTTCAGAAACTACGAAGAGGCTGTATTTGAACACGCTAGATAGAGTTTTAAAAACGGATTTTGAAATCAGCAAGGAGGGAGTATATGACTTTCATTTTTTTCTTTGTGTAAAATTGTGTCCCCTGACCAGATTTCTATTGGCCTTGATGATTAGTTGGCTATTTTAGTAGTTGATTATCTCAGCCTTTAGTAAGAACCCCTCCTAAATGGGACTCACTATGTCATAACTGTATAAAATATTCATTAAGATGGTGCTTTTAATGGATTTGTTTGGAATGAACTAGAGCGGAGGGAGCCACCGCTGATTTGTGGGGTAGCTGGGCGCTTGCAGGGTTGTGCCTGCCTCAAGTCCTGCCTCGTCCACCCAGCCCCTCCACCCACTTTTTTTGCCTGCAGGCTCCAGTCTGAGAGGGGACACTGAGCCCTCCTGGTGGGGTTTCTCAGGACCAGACATTATATTCCATTTGCAGGAGTGTGTTTCTACCTCAGTCTTCCCCAGATGGTGCTCCACGGAGATGTGTCCAGCTTGTATGGATTGTGCTGGAGTGCTCTTGCACAGTAGAATTAATTGCTTAGTTGTGAGTGCTCCTGCTCCAGAATTAGACACATTTAGCTTTCACTCCTGGGTCTGCAACTTACTAGTTGTGTGACCTGTAGGCCAGTTAACCATCTCTGAGCCCCAGTTGCTTCATCTTTTAAATCAGAGCCATGCTAGGCCAGTAGGTCCTCTAACAGCATCGTTCTGTTCAACATCCCTTTGTTACAACGTCGATGAGATGCCATAGGAACATTACTCTTGCTTTTATCGATTAGCCTATGGTAAAATGGGTTTCCTTATACATTATTTCACTAAAGTCACAGAACCTACTGACCATGGAAAGTGAGGCCTTAATTCAGATGACATTTGAAGATTGAATGGGAATAGCTTACAAAGTAGACTAGAGCCTGGGACATCTGAAAACTCATTAACATTAGCCATTATTCTCTAAGTCTGTGGTTCTCCACCTGTGGGTTGCGACCCCTTTGGGGGTCGAACGACCCTTTCACAGGGGTCTCCTCAGACCATCAGAAAATACAGATATTTACATCACGATGCATAACAGTAACAAAATTTCATGGTTGGGGGTCACCACCACATGAGGAACTGTATGCAAAGGTCGCGGCCTGAGAACCACTGCTCTAAGTGGTAGAGATCTATCTGCTACCCCATATGTGGGTCCATTTGAAGTTTTCTAGACAAATACCATTTGGTTCTAACCTTATGTCAACCTGGACAGTCCAAAAGGTATAACTGAGAAAACCCCTGCACCAGTGAACGAGCTGTGGGGCAGAGAGGTTAGTGGACACGATCACAATTGCTCTAGAAACGGGTGGTGGGACCTTCCTCAGCATTCATTCCAGTCCTTTATCTGTGCTCTAGCTAACATCCTCCTTTTATTTGTCTGTGACCAGAACACACCTGAATGGGACATCATGCTATCGAGACCTCTACTATTTAATTTCTCTCAGCGCATCTCTGTGCTTTCAGTCCTGAGCTGTCACCTCTGCAATTATTTGAAATATGGTGACATGAAACGAACAGTAATAAAGAAAAAGACTCCTCCCTGGATTAACACCCCCAATCTCAAAACCTGGAGTTGGGAGGCCCAGCCTCCGCATCCAGCAAGCACGGCCTCATTTTGGCCCATCTACCCCCTCCTGGTTCTGAACAGTGAGGGACTTGCCATCCATTTGGGGAGTGACCTTACACAGATAACTTTACCTTTTGAGTCTCTATTTCTCCATCCTTAAAGTAGAAAAGATGATTAATTTATTAATAAGGGAATAGTCCTTCCCTATGAAGGTCTGAAGGACATGAAACAACAATCCACTTTGCCTGCTGCCCTCTGGGGCTGGGTGGGACTAGGGTTTAATTTCCAGGAGTCACAAACAATTTCCTCAGACTGCTGAAATCAGGGCGCAGCTGTTTCTCAGGGCAGGGTCCAGTGGAGTGGCGGGGATGGAGCATTTACATGGGAGCGGGTCAGAGGCTGCCTCAGATAGACTCCTGCTCGGTGTCTGGGTCCTGGGAGGGAAAATGTGCTCATCAAGACCCTGATTAATTAGGGATTGCCGAGGGCACTCTTTGTAACCAGGCAGGCAGAGCTCCCCACCCTTTCACTCTTAAAACAAAAATCTATCAAGATTTAATCACACCGCTTGATCTCCAGGCCCTAACCTCTGAGTGTGCACAGAACCTTTTGCATGGTCTCTAGGCCCTGAAGCATGCGCCTCAGTGGGGAGCCGTGGTCCCTTTAGGGTTTTTAACTTGAGTGGAAGAAGCAAAGATTGCTTTTTGTTCCCCTTTTACTGTCTTCTGAATTAACATGAAATTGAAGTTGACTGTAGTTATGGGTGGGGAAATTAGAGAGAGAGAGAGAGAGAGAAAGAGAAAGAGAGAAGCAGGGAAGAAGGCTAGAAAGCCAGTGCGAAGAGTGTGCCTTGGAGCCCAGGGAAGCTCACTGTTCATCAAGCCGAGAGTTGCCTTCCAGGCCATCATCAAAATGATAATGCCTCCTCACCAACCACATTGAAATCCTTTCATCCAGACCTTCCAGACCCTTCTCCAGGGAGTGAGCTCTGGAGTGTGAATTCCTCCAAGCTGATTATCTCCGTGCAAGTGCAGATGCTGCCGCCCTGGCCTTTGGTCCCTCCTTCCATTTTAACAGACCTTTCTGGGCTTTGTGACCGAACCGGTGCCAGCACCAGGACGGAGAGACAGTACAGACCCCGATCTCTCAGCATTAATTAATGAGATTTGATGTTTATTGTAGTCATGTCAACCCATCACTTTTTTTTCAGAAAATTAATTAAACCGTGGATATGGGGTTTGGAAGCTCCTACACGAGGCTGAGGGCTGATGGGGGCCTTTGGGACCGAGTAAGGGAGCTGCATCTGTGGTTTCAGTCGGGTGTGAGCTTTGTCTAGAAACACAGACTTAGATTCCGATGCTGAGAGAGTGGAGAGGAATGCAGGGCAGGGATCTCTCCTCTTTCCCCCTCAATCACTCCTTGTTCTGCCCATTGGATTATTCCTCCTCATGTCCTTTCTCTGACTGTCCCTGCTCTGTGCAGAGTACATCCACCCGTCACCTGTAAGATAAAGTGTGAAATAAGCAGTGGCAGAACTCCATGACAAAAATCTTAGTAGTGCTTGGTGGGATGCGATCATTTTCTAGGCTAAATAATATTCGCTGTATGGATACACTACCTTTGCTTATCCATTCATCATTTGGTGATTTTACTTTTTGTCTATTTGTATAATATTGCTGTGAACATTGATAGACAGGTTTTGGTTGACATACATTTAATTTTGTTGGATATGTGTATATATACAACTGGAATGCTATCTTTATATCTCTATTTTTAAATATAGTCAAGGCCAAATGCCCCATCAGACATCATCCCCGCACCCTGAAATCTCTCTGATGATTTGTTTATGTACCTCACAAAGCACTTAGCAAATTCCACCTTTTGCTATAGCTTTTTGTGAGGTTACTCCGGCAAGCCATTTCCTGTTTCTGATCATGGTACACAGAAAGAGTTTTGCATATACCACAGGGTGAGTGGATGCCTGTCATTCTGGAAAATAGTGAAATTATATAGTGAACTAGATTATATGTTTCAAAAAGATAACTGGTCTCTGACTTCTCTTGTTTCTTATGAAAATATTTTATCCTTTTGAAACCATTCTGTAGCAGTGTGTACAAGGTAAGAATGACTAACTCCTCGAAGAGTTTCCTAATCCTCAAAAATTATCTGAAGGAGAAATAATATCAACAGCAAAAATATAATGGAAAAATTATTAGAATCAGGAGAGAAGTACTGAGGCAAGATTATTAATCTTTTAAAATAGGCTTGGACCTATTGCTATGTTTTTGTTTACTCAGAACAAACCAAGTACTACCTTTTTTTTCTCTTGCAAGAGGATGGTGAAGGGAGAGATCACACCTCTCTGGGCGTGACTAGCTTACTACCCTCAGAATTAACATCCAGGACCAAGTAACTATTCGATGAGTATGGTGCTAACTCGAAGTACTTTACCCACCAGATTTTTAAGTCTAAATACTATGGGATAAGGGTAGAAACCAACAAAACTGCTCAATAGCACACAAATCTGAAACTTGAGCTTCAGGAGAAATTTTCCTCCATCAGTTCTTCCTTTAGATATCTATAGCAATTCCCCTTGCTCTCACTTGTACCTCAGAATAACCCAGAGAGCTTGTTGATACACACATTACTAGGACCCTCCCCAGACTTTCTCATTCAATAGGTTTCTATCAAATTTCTAGTAACTTGAATGCTGCTGGTGCAGTGAGCTCACTGCAAGAACCCCTGCTCTGAAATGACTGTGCTGATCTCAGCTCTGCTTTATAAATTCCCTTTTACACCAGCATCGGCTTTACTTAGCTATGTGGATAGCAGTTCGATTAAACAAGTCTCTTTGAAAGCGGACTGTGTTTATTTATTTTGTATTCACATCCCTAGTACAAAGAGCTGTAAATGGTAGGTGTGTGTGTGTACACACACACACACACAGATATATATGTAATTTATACTGAGATATTAATCTATAAAAGCTTAATGGGTTGTCATGCTGGGATATTTAAATTTTTTAAAGAGGACCAACATCCATCCCTAAATTATAAGAATGTCACCCAAAACACATACCCAATGCTAAATACATCTCAAATCTCAAAAGATTTGAGAGACACCTTGCCAGAGAAGACATATGAATAGTATAAAAAGCATCTGAGAATTGCATTAAAACCATATGATGCCCAGCCAGTATGACTCAATTGGTTGAGTGTAATCTCATGTACAATCGGGCACATGCCCAAATTGCAGACTCAATCCCTACGTAGTAGGAGGCATGCAAGAAGCAGCTAATGGATGTTCTCTCTTATCGATGTCTCTACCTCTCCCTCCCCCTTTCTCTAAAAACCAATAAAAACATATTTTTAAGAAGCCCATATGAGATACCACTACATACCTATTGGAATAGCTAAAAACAAAACAAAAATGTGGAACAACTGGAACTCTCATGTGTTGCTGGCAGAAATGCTAAATATTATAGTTACTTTGGAAAATAGTTCAGCAGTTCCTCATAAAGTGAAACATGAACTTATTATATTAACCATCAATTCTATTCCTAGGTATTTTCATAAGTGTAATAAAGATCTATGGTTATACAAATTCTGTGCTCACAGGGTTATAACAGCTTTATTCATAGTCATCAAAAACTGAAAACTGGAGAACCAAGATGGCAGCATAGGTAAACACCTATGCTTATTGCCTCTCATAGCCACATCATAATTACAACTAAAAGGCAGAACAACTACCACCCAGAACCACAGGAAAGCTGGCTGAGTGGAAGTTCCACAACTGGAGAGGTGAAGAAAGCGCATTCAGACTGATAAGAGGTTCGGAGGCGTGGAAAGTGCTAGCACCTAAATGTGCTGCTCTTTTAATCAGGAGGGAGATGCAATCTCTCACTTGGTCTGAACTCCAGTTCCAGGAGAGACTCTGGGGGACCCAGACACATACTAGGAGAAACTGGACTATCTGGCATTGGGACAGGAATGTGAGGGCAGCTTTCTCTCAGAGGTGCTCACAGCTATTATTGTTCTTGCATGGGGGACCCAGGGACCTTTCTGGTGCAGAGCTGACAGGCAGCAATTGCTGTTTGTTCTGCCCTGGTGATTCCCAGAGACCTCACCCCACCCAATTTACAACCCCACTCAAGCTGTGCCCAATGGCTTTTGCATATGAATGGCCTGTCCTTTCTCTACCTAAAACAACTCAAACTAAAGTTTGTTCTGCCCCACTGAAGCAAGTCCTGCTCCATAAGATTGTCTCCTGTGCAACAGATCTTCCAGTGTAGGCACAGCTGGTCATCACAGCCATTTGGTCTGAATTCCTCCCAATGATAGCAATAGCAATCAAGGGTTAACTACAACAAGCCCACAAAGGGGTGCACCAAGAATCTCCACCTCAGGTGATTGAGAAGACTTAGCCACTGGGCCCTATAGAACACCTACCACACAAGGCCACTCTATCAATACAGGGAAGCAGCCAAAATGTGGAGACAAAGAAACATGTCACAAATGAAAGAAATAGAGGAAAACAAACTACTAAATATAGAGTTTAAAACCACAGTTATGAGATTACTCAAGAATCTTCTAGAAACCTTTGAGGAACTTAAACCTCCGAAGAACTTAGCGAGACCTTCAAGGATAGTGAGAAGGCCAAAAAAATGGAAAAGGATCCGTCAGAAATTAAGGATACACTGACTGAAATAAAGAATAATATGCAGAAGTTTAACAGTAGACTAGAAGATGCCGAGAATCAAATCAAAGATTTAAAATATGAGGAAGCAAAAAACACCCAACTGGAAGAGCAAAAAGGAAAAAGAATCCAAAAATATGAAGATAGTGTGAGGGAACCTCTGGGATAACCTCAAGTATGCCAACATCTGAATTATGGGGGTGCCAGAAAAAGAGAGTAAGATATTGAAAACCTATTTGAAGAAATAATGACAGAAAACTTCCCTTACCTGGTGAAAGAAATAGACTTACAAGTCTAGGAAGCATAGAGAGTCCCTAACAAGAGGAATCCAAAGAGTACCGCACCAAGACACATCATAATTAAAATGCCAAGGGCAAAAAACAAAGAGAGTCTTTAAAGCAGCAAGAGAAAAACAGTTAGTTACCTGTCAGATGATTTTTCAACAGAAACTTTTCAGGCCAGAAGGGAGTGGCAAGAAATACACAAAGTAATGAAAAGCAAGAACCTACAATCAAGATTACTTTATCCAGCAAAGCTATCATTTAGATTTGAAGGTCAGAGAAAGAGCTTCACAGACAAGAAAAAGCTAAAGGAGTTAATCACCACCAAACTGGTATTATATGAAATGTGCAAGGGTATTCTCTAAGAAGAGGAAGAAGAAGAAAAAGGTAAAGATAAAAAAATTATCAATGACAAAGTGACAGCAAATATGTATCAACAAGTGAATCTAAAAATCAAATGAATAAAAAACGCGATGAACAGAATAAACTGGTTAATGAAATAGAATCAGGGGCATGGAAAGAGCAGAATGACAATTCTCGAGGGGAAAGGTGTTTTGGGGGGTGCAGGAAGAAATTGGACAAAGAGTTTACACCTATGGACGAGGTCAGTGCTGGGGGAGGGAAGGCCTGGTATGGGGTGGGAATGGGTGGAGGGGAGGTATGGGGGAAAAAAAAGAGGACATCTGTAATAATCTGAACAATAAAAATAAAAATAAAATAACCAAAAACAATCCTATTGTTTCTCAATTTATAAAGGGATTGAGAATTCAGGGGACATTTATACAGTGGAATATTACTCATCAATAAAAATATGGGCTATTAACACACACAAACATGATGAATTCACAAAATTATACTGAGTGGAAGAAACCAGGCTCAAAGGGAAACACAATGTATGAGTGCATGTTCTAAAGAAAACCAATAGGACAGAGATTAATCAGTGGTTGGCGTCAGGGGTCGGTGACAAGCAAGGGGTGACATGAGGGAATTTTGGGGAGAGGATAGAAATACTCTTACGTTGATTGAGTTAGTGGTTATGTAGTTATACACTCAATAAAAAAACAACTCATAGGACGGCATGCCACAAAGAGTGTACTGTATTGTATGCAAACGAAAAGTAATTATTAAAAAATACTATCACTAAATATTTGTTTGGAGAGAGATGGGCTGGAAAGCCTGAAGCTTCCTGGATCCCAGGACAGGTGACCTGCATTAGGGGTGGCTCTCTGACCAGGAAATTGCAGTGAGTGGAATGCTATCAGCCGAGAGAGCTAGTGAACAAAGACTTCGCTTTTAAGGACATCAAAGAGAACATCAGAGTTGCCAGGAAGAGAAGTGGCCAATAGAAGGAATATTTTTTCAGAACAGAAGTGAGGTCATGGGATAGTTATTTCAATCATGAATTGTTTGAGGAGAAAGGGCCAGCCGTGGACGGCTGCTTGTGGAGAAGATGCGGGAGGAAAAATATCACGCAACAAACAGGATGCAAAGGTTTCTTCTTCCTGAGCGATGACCACCTGCGGTATTATAGATTCCTAAGGGAGTACACTCAGTGGACTTCATTAAAAATGCAACCCCAACATCCCTGTAGAACGCTTGTCCTATGAAGGAAGCTTGCCAGGGACTTAGTTTCTGCAAGGGAGTCAGAAAGACCTAGATCAGTATCAGCTCTGTCATTTACAAGCCTAGAGCCCATGAGAAAACCGCTATGCTTTTCTGACCTCGGATTCTCCATCTATAAAACAGAGTTAACAATAGCCCATCTCTTTCATTACTGAGAAAATTAAATTAATTAAATAATGCTTGTGCAGTACACAATGCCTGGCAGGTAGGAAACAGTCATTTGCGTGGGCATTGCATTGCTGCCTAATTTCCGTGGCATTCATAGCTTTGTTTTTGTGTGTGTGTATGTGTGTGTGTTTCAAGTTTACACTTGTATTTAATTTTTTTTGGGGGGGGGCTTAGCATCTTATCAGCAGGGGATCATCAAGCCTCAGAAGCATCATCTTGCTGCAGATAGTATATATAGAGAGGGAATCTGAAGAGAGACACCTTATTCCCAGAAACACAGACTGGTTCATACTCGATATAAAGAACCTTCGAAAGCAAGAGCTGTGACTTGCTTGCTCCAGAACTGGTTAACCTGTTGGGATATTTGGTAGATGAATTCTCCTCCACGCTCCCTCCTTCTCTACTCACTGGACCAGGAGGCAGCAGCTGCTCTCCACGCTCCTCTTCCAACACAGAAAACCAATTTCCCAGCACCAGGGGAGGCCATAAAAAGGGGGAAATATGCAAATGTCCAACACTGATTAGTTTTGCCAGCTGCTCTTCTTCCTCCAGAATCAACGGATTGGCCACTTTTGCTGCAACGTCCGCTGGGCAGATTAAGGTGATTTATTTTTTTATATATAAATGGAATTAAAAAAAATAAATAATCCTTTTCAGGTCAACCCTGCCAAAAGGGGTGACAAAGAGAGGAGTGTTTAAATAAAGAGGAGAGAGAGGGATAAATACGCCTCTATTAGGCTTTTTCTGAAAATGTTTGCCCTTGGGAGGGTCTGGTTTGTTTGTTTGTTTGTTTTTTATTTTTTATTTCTTTATTGATTAAGGTGTTACATATGTGTCCTTATTTTCCCATTACCCCCCATCCTGCCCACTCATGCCCTCACCCCTCTGGTGTCTGTGTCCATTGGTTAGGTTCATATGCATGCATACAAGTCCTTTGGTTGATCTCTCCCCTTACTCCCACCCTCCCCTACCTTCCCTCCAAGGTTTGATGGTCTGATCAATGTTTCTCTGTCTCTGTAACTGTTTTTGTTCATCAGTTTATGTTGTTCATTAGATTCCATAAATGAGTGAGATATTGTGATACTTTCTCTGACTGGCTTATTTCGCTTAGCATAATGCTCTTTAGTACCATCCATGTTGTTGCAAATGGTAAGAGTTCCTTCTTTTTTAGTGCAATGTAGTACTCCATTGTGTAGATGTACCACCGTTTTTTAATCCACTCATCTGCTGATGGGCACTTAGGCTGTTTCCAAATCTTAGCTATTGTAAATTGTGTTGCTATGAAAATAGAGATGCATACATCCTTTCTGATTCATGTTTCTAGCTTCTTGGGCTATATTCCTAGAAATGGTATTACTAGGTCAAATGGGAGTTCAATTTTTAGTTTTTTTTTTTGAGGAACTCCATACTGTTCTCCACAGTGGCTGCACCAGTCTGCATTCCCACCAGCAGTGCACGAGGGTTCCTTTTTCTCTGCATCCTTACCAACTTTTGTCATTTATTTATTTGCTGATGGTAGCCAATCTTACAGGTGTGAGATGGTACCTGATTATCGTTTTGATTTGCATCTCTCGGATAATTAGTGACTTTGAGCATTTTTTCATATGTCTCTTGGCCTTCCTCTGTCTTCTTCTGAAAAGTTTCTATTTAGGTCCCTTGCTCATTTCTCGATTGGATTTTTTTATCTTCCCTTTGTTGAGTTGTATGACTTCCTTGTAAATGTTGGAGATTAAACCCTTATCAGTGATAACTTTGGCAAATATGCTCTCCCATACAATGGGCTTTCTTATTGTTTTGTTGATGGTTTCTTTTGCTATGTAAAAGCTTTTTATTTTGCTGTAGTCCCATTTGTGTTTTTTTTTCTCTTTAGCTTCCATTGCCTTAGGAGCAGAATCAGTGAAGAAGTTTCTTAGGCATATGTCTGAGATTTTGCTGCCTGTGGATTCTTCTAGTATTTTTATGGTTTCCCTTCTTACATTTGAGTCCTTTATCCATTTTGAGTTTATTTTTGTGTATGGTGTAAGTTGGTGGTCTGGTTTCATTTTTTTGCATGTATCTGTCCAATTTTCCCAACACCATTTATTGAAGAGACTGTCTTGATTCCATTGTATGTTCATGCCTCCTTTATGAATATTAATTAGACATAGTGGTTTGGGTTGATTTCTAGGTTCTCTATTTTATTCCATTGGTCTATATGTCTGTTCTTGTGCCAGTACCAGGCTGTTTTGAGAACAGTGGCTTTGTAATACAGCTTGTCTGGTACTAAGATCCCATCTACTTTGTTCTTCTTTCTCAGGATTGCTGCAGCTATTTGGGATCTTTTTTTATATTCCAGATAAATTTTTGGAAAGTTTGTTCTAGGTCTGTGTAATATGTTATTGGTATTTTAATGGGGATTGCATTGAATCTATAGATTGCTTAGGGTAGTATGGACATTTTGATGATTTTGATTCTACCAATTCATAAACACGGTATGTTTTTCCATCTGTTTATATCTCCCGCTATTTCTTTTTCCAGTGTCTTGTAGTATTTTGCATATAGGTCTCTTTAGTTAAGTTTAATCCTAAGTTTTTTAATTTTTTTTGGTGCAATAGTAAATGGGATTGCTTTTTTAGTCTTTGTTTCTGTAAGTACACTAATGGTGTATAGAAATGCCATAGATTTCTTGGCATTAATTTTATATTCTGCTACCTTGCCGAATTCATTTATTAAGTCTAATAATTTTTTGATGGAGTCTTTAGGGTATTTTTTGTATAATATCAGGTCATCTGTAAATAAGGACAGTTTTATTTCTTCTTTTCCAAATCGGGTGCCTTTTATTTCTTCTTATCTGATAGCAGTAGCTAGCACTTCCAAAACTATGTTGCACAGGAGTGGTGAGAGAGGGCATCCCTGTCTTGTTCCTGTTCTTAGGGAAAATGGTTTTAGTTTTTACCCATTGAGTGTGATGCTGGCTGTGGGTTTGTCATATATGGTCTTTATTATGTTGAGGTATGATCCTTCTATTCCCACCTTGTTGATAGTTTTTATCAAGAAAGGGTGTTGGATTTTGTCAAATGCCTTTCTGCGTCAATTGATATGACTATGTGATTTTTCCCTCTCAATTTGTTTATCTGACGTGTCACGCTTATTGATTTGTGTATATTGTACCATCCTTGCATCCCTGGTATAAATCTTGCTGGGTCATGGTGTATGATCTTTCTGATGTATTGCTGGATCCAATTTGCTAGAATTTTGTTGAGGATTTTGGCATCTATGTTCATGAGGGATATTGGCCTGTAATTCTCTTTCATTGTGTTGTCTTTATCTGTTTTTGGTATTATGGTGATGCTGGCTTCATAGAATGAGTTTGGAAATGTTCTTTCCACTTAAAATTTTTGGAATAATCTGAGGAGGATAGGTTTTAGTTCTTCCTTGAATGTTTGGTATAACTCTCCTGTGAAGATGTATGGACCTGTACTTGTGTTTGATGGAAGCTTTTTGATGACTGCTTCAATTTCTTCCATAGTTATTTGCCTCTTGAGACATTTAGAATCTTCCTGATTGAGTTTTGGAAGATTGTGTTTTTCTAGGAATATGTCCAATTCCTCCAGGTTGTCTAGTTTGTTAGAATAGAATTGTTCATAATATTTTTTAACAATCCTTTAGATTTCTGTGGGGTCTGTTGTTATTTCATCTCTATCATTTCTGATTTTGTTTATTTGAGTCCTCTCTCTTTGCTTCTTGGTGAGCCTGGCTAGTGGTTCATCAATCTTGTTTATCCTTTCAAAGAACCAGCTCTTGGTTTCATTGATTTTTTTGTATTGTTTTTTGGTCTCTATGTCATTTATTTCTGCTCTCATCTTTATTATATCCTTCTTTCTACTCACTCTGGGCTTTTCTTGTTGCTCTCTTTCTAATTCCTTGAGTTGTAGCATTAGATGATTTATTACCATTTTTTCTTTTTCTT
>PVJN01039869.1:0-19545 GCA_004026805.1 Lasiurus borealis
TTGTCTAATAAACAGAATGATACCCATATTTTCTTAGATTGGCACTTTGAGTACAATCAAATATTTGGGTTATCATGTGTTGGCTCCTCTTTCTTGTTTAAGACATATATCTCTGTCTTCTTTACATGTGGACTTTTTCTCCCCAGCTACATTGGAATATAATTGACAAAATTGTGAGATATTTTATATGCATCCTATCTAATAAAAGAGTAATATGCAAATTGGCCATCACTTCAACACACAAGATGGCTGCCCCCATGTGGACACAAGATGGCTGCCATAAGATGGCCAGCAAGAGAGGGCAGTTGGGAGGGACCAGGTCTGCAAGGGAAGGCAGTTGTAGGTGATCAGGCCAGCAGGGGAGAGCTGTTGTGAGGGACCAAGCCTGCAGGGGAGGGCAGTTACGGTTGACCAAGCTGGCAGAGGAGGGAATTTGGGGGTGACTGGGCCTGCAGGGAAGAGCTGTTGCGAGGGATGCAGGCCTGCAGGGGAGGGTAGTTGGGGGGACCGAGCCTGAAGAGGAGGGCAGTTAGGGGTGACCAGGCCTGCAGGGAGGATGGTTAGATGTGACCAGGCCTGCAGGGGAGGGCAGTTAGGGGCAAATAGGCTGGCAGGGGAGTGGTTAGGCATCAATCAGGCTGGCAGGGGAGTGGTTAGGGGGTGATCAGGCTGGCAGGAAGAAGCAGTTAGGGGCAATCAGGAAGGCAGGCAGGCGGAGCAGCTGGGAGCCAGCAGCCCTGGATTGTGAGAGGGATGTCCAGCTGCCCATTTAGGCCTGATTTCATCGGCGTTTGCTGACCACTGGACTAAAGAATGAACAGAAATGAGTTTGCCGACCATTTGACTAGGGTATGACCAGATGTCTGAACTCTAGGGTATAACATATTTTTCACATATTTATCTGTGACTTGGATTGAGCATTTTACAGTGTTTGTAAAAATATTGTTATTTCTTGAGAGAGTTTCTCAAACTTAAATGGTTTTTAAAAATTGGGAGGATATAGTTATACCTTTAGTAAGTTATGAGATGTAAGACTATTCTAATTATTTGAGGTAATTACTTGAGATTCAGAGTTAGATTAAATTCAAACCTAACTCTATTTGGGAGATAGGTTTTTATATTGTAATCTGTGTTCATTGTCTTTCCTTAATGCTATTTTGAGAATAGCAATATATTTTAAATGCTATGAGAAAATGATTTTTTCTTATGTTATATGCACTAACAATAAAGGTGATTTTGTTAAATTTAACATTTGGAATATTTGTAAGATTAAATCTTGACAACATTAGATTAAATCATATTTATGTTTCTGGTAAGTGATTATCTTCTAAATTTATAGTATCATCACTAATATCTTTTTTTATGGAAAGGGAATGGATGGAAGGTTTTACTAATATGGAATAAATTTTTAAATTGAATTATTGGAGTGACATTGGTTACTAAAATTGTATAAGTTGCAGATGTACAATTCTAAAATACATCATCTGTAAATTGTAGTGTGTGCTCACCACCCCAAGTCCAGTCTCCTTCCATCACCATTTATTTCACTCTATACACTGTACCTCTCCCAACTTCCTCTACCTCCCTTTTCCTCTGTTAATCTCCATGCTGCTGTCAGTGTCTGATTTTTTTCCTTAATGGAGATTTTTTTAAAATTAAATCTTTATTATTCAGATTATTACATTTGTTTCTCTTTTTCCCCCTCCATAGCTCCCATCCACTCAACTCCCACCCTTCCCTCTGCCCTTACCTCCCTCCCATTGACTTCATCCATAGGTGTATGATTTTTGTCCAGTCTCTCCCTGTACACTCTTCACCCCTTTCCCCCTGAGAATTATCAGTCCACTCCCTTTCTGTGCTCCAGTTTATTCTGTTGATCAAATTTTTAATTCACTTAATTTTTAGATTCACTTGTTGATAGATATGTATTTGTTCATAATTTTTTGTCTTTTATCTTTTTCTTCTTCCTCTTCTAAAAGAGTACCTTTCAGCATTTCATATAATACTGGTTTGGAGTTGATGAAGTCCTTTAGCTTTTTCTTCTCTGTGAAGCTCTTTATCTGCCCTTCAATTCTGAATGATAGTTTTGCTGGGTAGAGTATTCTTGGTTGTGGGTTCTTGCTATTCATCACTTTGAATATTTCGTGCCACTACCGTCTGGCCCGCATAGTTTCTGTTGAGAAACCAGCTGACAATCATATGGGTGCTCCCTTGTAGGTAATGAACTGTTTTTCTCTTGCTGCTTTTAATATTCTCTCTTTGTCTTTTGCTCTTGGTATTTTAATTATGATGTGTCTTGATGTAGTCCTCTTTTGATTCCTTTTATAGGGGGTTCTGTGTGTTTCCTGGACTTATAAGTCTATTTCTTTTACCAGATGTGGGAAGTTTTCAGTCATTATTTCTTTAAATAGGTTTTCAGTATCTTGCTCTCTCTCTTCTTCTGGTACCCCCACAATTCTGATGTTGGTACGCTTGAAGCTGTCCCAGAGGCTCCTTATATTATCTTCACATTTTTGGATTCTTTTCTCTTCTTGCTTTTCCAGTTGAGTGTTTTCTGCTTCTTTATATTCCAAATTTTTTACTTGATTCTTGCCTTTCTTTAGTTTGCTGTTAGGAATCTGTATAATATTTTTTATTTCAGTCAGTGTATGTTTAATTTCTAGTTGGTCCTTTTTCATCTTTAGTTGGACCTGTTCCATCTCTAGTTGGTTTTTTTCCATCTCTAGTTGGATCTTTTGCAGCTCTAGTTGGTCCTTTTTCATCTCCTCTTGGCTCTCACTACTTTTATCTAACTTTTCTAAGATATTCTTGAAAAACCTTATAAGCGTGGTTTTGAACTCTATATCCAATCATTTGTTTTCCTCCATTTCTTTTGTTTGTGATCCCTTTGCTTGTCTCCGCATTTTCACTATGCCCGGAGAACTTCTGTGTTGGATTCAGCTTTATGATACCAGACTTGCAAAAGTCTGAAGCCTCTCTGTTGAGCTTGGGATGGGTGGAGTCTCAGGGCTTAAGGGACCGCCTTGCCTTCCAGTCGACCCCGCCTCCTGGGCCCCTGAGTCTCAAGTGACTGGGTAATCACTGGAGCCGTCCTTGTGCGCCGTCCTTGTGCTTGTGCACAATGTCTCTGGACTGCTGCCTTTCCGGCTCCCCCGCGCTCCAGGACCACATGAATCTAGGTCCCCAGGGTTTCACTCGAAACAGGCTTAGTTGAGTCAGAAGTGGCACAGTTGAGAGGGACTGTCTCCCACCCACTAGAGAAAGCCAGCAGCACAATCAGCAGTCTGTCCTCTGCTTGCAGTGCCGTGCGCTCCACCAGACCTCTGATCCCTTGCAACTCCCCTAAATTTCCGTGCACCTCTCCCTTTTCACAGTCCAAACTCCGCCCGTATGAGTTTCGGCTGGATCTGGGGTTTAGTGTCGTAAGATAAGGGGTTCAGTGCTGTTGGGAGTCTCTGTTTCCCTCCTGCCAGAGGAAGCCAGCCAGGTACTCGGGCACCCGCTATCTCAGCGCGCGTGTCTCTGTACCTCAGCTCTTTGCAGCTCCTCTGGGTCTGTGTGAGCCCCTCTCTTTCCCTCTAGCTGTAGAACTTATACTCGGCCAGCTTTCCTATGGTTCTGGATGATGTCCGTTCCTTCTTTTAGTTGTAGTTTTGAAATTGTTGTGCGAGGCAGCAGTGTAGGTGTTTACCTATGCCGCCATCTTGGATTCTCCTCTGGAGTAGATTTTTAATGTTTGCTCCATAGGCCTTTCCAATAGCGCACGTGTGTGTGTTTATAAATTTTTTTCATCATAACAGCACATTGAACTTAAATAAGCTGGTAAATGCTAATTTGAACCCTTGCAAGAGTTAAAAACAGGTGGAATATTTTGTTTGAAATTTAGTTTAAAAATGAGAGCAATTAATGTTGGTCCATCTAGAAAATGAAATTGTTTTAACGAATAGCAACTGTATTTGAGGAATCTTTATGTAGCTTTCTCTTTCTGATTCCTTCCACTAGTGGCCTGTAGAGGGCATTACATGTACAGCAAATAAGCTTTTTAGTATCAATTTCATCTATACTATTTGAATAGTTTGAGTTATATTCACATATTCTATCCTATGTTATAAGTGTCCAGCTTATTATCTTTAGTGATATTATTGACATAAAAGATAGTTATGAAACTATAAAATTAATTCAATTATAATTAATGCTTGTTATTGTAAGTTTTAAAAGTTTTTTATATTTTCTGAGGGCTAAGTGAAGAAAGTAGACTGAAAGGGATTTTGAGAACATGTTAATAAAGCTCCCCAAAATTTATTTTCCTTGATTGGATTAGTTAATTAATCAGTCTTTAACATATATGTGCTAATTTAATCTTTCCTGAAATTCCACAGCAGTGATCCTTCCCTCTGAAAAACAAGAGTGAAGGTTTCTTCTTATTACAGATATTTAGTGAATTTAAAATGCAAAGAAAACAGTGTAATTCTTTTTATCATAGAGATAAGTTAATATGATATTGTGAGAACTAGTAAAAACTTATAAAATGTTTTTCCTTTGGGTTAAAAGGACAATTATATAGTCACGATAAGAATGGGAATCCCTGACTGGTTTGGCTCAGTGGATAGAGTCTCAGCCTGTGGACTGAGAGGTCCCAGGTTCGATTATAGTCAAGGGCATATCCCCAGTGGGAGGTGTGTGCAGTAGGCAGCTGATTGATGTTTTCTCTCGTTGATGTTTCTTAACACTCCATCCTTCTCCCTTCCTCTCCTTAAAAATAAATAAATAAATAAATAAATAAATAAATAAATAAATAAATAAAAGGATGGGAAGCCTGATCTGTGTGGTTCAGTGGTTGAGTGTTGACCTGTGAACCAAGAGGTCATGGTTCAGTTACTGGTCAGGGTACATGCTGAGGTTTTGGGCTTGATCCCCAATGTGGGGTGTGCAGGAGGCAGCTGATCAATGATTCTCCGTCATCACTGATGTTTGTATCTCTTTCTACCTCTCCTGAAATCAATAAAAATATGTTAAAAAATAGATAAGAACCAGAAGAGACTATTAGATGACACTGGAAGCTGGAAAGTCCTCTCTGATTGAGATGCCTTCTTGTGCTGGGGTTCTAGTGTTCCTCTCTATAAATTGGAGATTCTTAATTGTAACCTTTATAGGTAGTGTTTTGCTTTCAGGTTTTATGAGATTCTAAGTGCATAAGATAGACTTGTATTTTTGTACACACATAATTCAATAATTAAATATGTAATGTTCTCACCATTTTGCTACAGTAAATTTTTTTGTTTAGAAAGAGGTTTTTTTTTTTTTTTTTTTTTTGCCAAGAATGTTTTAATGATGTCACTCACTCCTTGGTTTGAGTCCAGACTCAGGATTAAATAATTTTAATATAAAGTAATTTGATGAGATCAGTAAGACAAATGCAGTTATTATGCACATGAGAATATAATTGTAATGATTAAAGATACAGCCACTGTTGATAGTTTTACCTTCAAATCTTGGTTCTGCAGTGTCTGGGATTTGTAATATGTGGTTACTCAAAGCATGTCTCTAAACTTTAAATTACTCTTCTCTAAAATGAGAATGGCAAAAAAATTTACTGTGCCGAGTTGTGCATGATATGAATAAAACAATGCAGATTATACTATATAGTATGGTGTCTGGTATGGAAAGAGTAATCACAAACATTATTATTATTGTAAGATTTCATTTTGTAATTATTTTTCTTTAGATTCAAAAAATTACCATTTAAGGGTAAAGTGAAAATCTAAAAGTATATTTTGAAGGACCTGAGTTTTTTTCCACAGGTTTTTTTTCTAGTGGGTTAAGACTATGAATAATAATAACCCTCAGGGGGAAATCCCCAGGCATCTATAAAATTTATTTCAATAACACTGCCTTTGGGTTTTGTGTTATACTTCTTAAGGTCATTGGAGTCACTAAGTCATTTGGGATTCTTAGAAGATCAGTGTGACAGAAACTACCATCAGCATCAAATGACCAGGGACTAATAAATTTGAGCTGATTGTTTTTTTTTTTTTCTGGTATGGTTAATAATTATTCAGGAACTATCTTGATGGAACACATAAGTGGAATAAAAATCCTTATAGATCAAAATTCCACTCTTGCTATTAACAAACAAAAGTAGTTCAGGATCATAAGAGAAAAAAATGTGGTGAATAGGGCAAGTCCTTGAAAAGTTGTTAACTTGGGTAAAGGAAATAGCAGTATCTCTGTGGTCTTTCAGGAACAAAAAACATCTTTTGCAGAGGGCCCAGTGTTTGAGCCAAGATATAAAGTGATCTTCATGGCTGACTGGCTCAATCTCAAGTTTTCCTAGGGAGAATTAGCATTGTTTCAGTGCTTGACAGTGGGCAGCAGATCACTTCCCAGTGGGAAGCAAGGAAATGATGGTTGAAGCAAGGAATGACTGTTATTTCTCACCAGCAGGTAGGTATACATCACTTGTTGAAATGATTCAGCAGTTTAAAGCTGAGAGCTGTGAGACTTTGTGAGTTCCACGTGGGGAGCTCAGGACCCAGGAGGGTCAGCTCTGTTTGGAATACTTCTGAGATTGCTCTATTCCCTTCTGCTTTGAATCACAGGCTGATGTGCAGTTGTAGTCTTTTTTTCCCTCCTCACTCTTAACCCTGCCCCCAAGGTTCCTTGAATATTTGTAATAGAGTATTCTAGTCAGCAGCAGGTAAAAATTTTCAGGTGCTGGAGGGCAGGGGATGAGAGGGTGGGGAAGGAAGGTGTTTCATCTATCCCATCACTGTTGAAGGTACTTCCATATTTTAAAACTGACATTATTCTGTTCCACCCTATTCCCTGGAAAAAAACAGGCCTCTTGTCTGGATCTTTTCGTTTTAATGATTTCCATGAAAAGGCTTTTACCCAGGCTCTGACATGACTGTCAGAACACACATTTAAATGCGAGACTGCTTAAAAGGCTATTGATATTCCCTGGTGGAAAAGAAAGTGCTTTAAAAAATCCATCTGTCCATACACAAGTTAACCCTGACTATTTTCTTTCTTTCTTTTCCTTCTCTTCTCCTTTTCCTTTCCCTCCTCCTCCTGTTTCTCCTCCTTTTTTTTTTTTTAAATCAAAGACTCAAGTTAAAGCCAGATCCTTGTGTGCCACTATCTTCTAGAAGCTGTAATTTTTATACATTGATGACTAATTAATCCAGATCCAAAGACATTGAGTGTGGAGGAAAAATGCTTAGTTAGGTTTGATCTGAGGCGGCTGTTTTAGTCTCAGCAGACTGTTCCCTCTGAATCTGGGGCTCATTCTGTTTGTAAGTCCTGGATATGTTAACCCAAGTCAATAAGTGATAAAATAGTGCTATCTGTAATAGAAATTGTGTGCAGTATTTATAATAAAAAACACAATTGGCATGAATTGATTAAGTGTTAGTGGGAATTAAAGTTGATAACAGATTGTTATACTTCATAAGCAATCTATAATAATGAGTTCTGAAGTAACAACCATCTGGTTGATAAGATTTTAATTAATTGATAAGCATGTGAAATAGAGATGTCAACATGGTTGGTTTGTTCTCATGTTGTTGGATGTTTGGTTTATTAGCTATTAATAACTATGTTCATTGACACTGTCTATACCTAACATGAAATAAGATGGTTCAACTGAATGAGCTAGAGGCATAGGCAGTAAAGTATAACAAGAAAAAAGTTGAGAATTCATTCATGGAAAAGTAATATAATTATCCAGATTTTATCCACTATAGTCATGTTACCTACACTCATCTAGAGATTCATGGGTACTTACAAAAACTTATAATTAAATTATCTTAAGTCCCCATTATTTTCTCTGGGGTCACTTTTCTAAATTTTCTCAAGTTGCTCAGTTCTACAACTATTTCTATCCTACATTTTAGCAGATAATCTTTTACCTAGAAAAGAGAATTCATTAGGTAGAGGTTTAAAAGATGTCTAAGTTACTTAGATTAACTTTCTCAAATTTCTTGTTTTTTTAAAAATATATTTCTTTATTGCTTTCAGAGAGGAAGGAAGAAGGAGCAAGAGAAACATCAATGATGAGAGAGAATCATTGATTGGCTGCCTCCTGCATGCCTCCCACTGAGGATCGATCCCACAACCCAGGCATGTGCCCTTGGCTAGAATTGAACCTGGGACCCTTCAGTCCGCAAGCTGACACTATCCACTGAGCCAAGCCAGTTAGGGCCCAAATTTCTTTTTTTGTAGTTCAGATTTCTTCTGGGCCATCACCCTTTTTTCTATTTCAAAGAAAGAAACACTTGGCTTCCTTAATGAGGCTAATAGGCAGCAGCTTTTTTTGACACTCCTTTCTTCTTAATTTTTCTAAAATGTTGTTGGAATAGTAATCCCCTCTCTTCCTTACATTTTTAGTTTCTCAGTTGGCACTTTTCCTTGTGCCCACTAACTTGGTTTTATCCTATCTAATAAAAGAGTAATATGCAAATTGACCATACCTCTACTACACCTACCAGCCCTGCCCACGAGTTACATCCATCAGCCAATCAGAGCAAGTATGCAAATTAACCCAACCAAGATGGCTGTGGCCATAGAGAGAGCAGGAGGGAGGCTTGGATTGCCCCTGGTGATGGAGAAAGACAAGCTTTCCAGACCTCTGCTTAAAGCAGTGGTTCTCAACCTGTGGGTCGCGACCCCTTTCACAGGGGTCGCCTACAACCATTGGAAAACACAGATACCATTCATAACAGTTGCAAAATTACAGTTATGAAGTAGCAACAAAAATAATTTTATGGTCGGGGGTCACCACAACATGAAGAACTGTATTAAAGGGTCACGGCATTAGAAAGGTTGAGAACCACTGGCTTAAAGCAACAAAGTTTCAGTGGCTGTATGAGCAGAAGGCTTGACTCTGCTCCAGGCTACAAAGTTTCAATTGTAGAAGATAAATAAATCCCAGATATCAGGGCTCTGCTTGGGTCGCAGGTGGGGGCATGGCCAGCCTGCAAACCACCATAGGCCCCTTGCTCAGGCCACTCCATGCCCCAAGGGAATACCCACCCTGATCCAGGACACCCTTCAGGGCAAACCAGCTGGCCCCACCCATGCACCAAGGCTCTATCCTATCTAATAAAAGAGTAATATGCAGATTGACCATCACTCCAACACACAAGATGACTGTTCCCATGTGGTCACAAGATGGCCAGCAGGGGAGGGCAGTTGGCAAGGACCAGGCCTGAAAGGGAAGGCAGTTGTGGGCAGTTGGGAGAGATCAGGCCTACAGGGAAGGGCAATTGGGAGGGGGGTGGGGACGGACCCAGGACTTCAGAGGATTGCAGTTAGGGGTGACTAGGCCTGTAGGGGAGGGCAGTTAGGGATGACCAGGCCTGCAGGGGAGGGCAGTTGGGGGTGACCAGTCCCACAGGGGAGGGAGTTAGTGGCAAACAGGCTAGCAGGAGAGCAGTTAGGCATCAATCAGGCTGTCAGGGGAGTGGCTAGGGGGTGATCAGGCTGGCTGGCAGAAGCGGTTAGGGGCAATCGGGAAGGAAGGCAGGTGAGCAGTTGGGAGCCAACAGTCCTGGATTGTGAGAGGGATGTCCGACTGCCCGTTTAGGATCTGGCCTAAACGGGCAGTTACACATGCCTTAAGGGGTCCCAGATTAGAGAGGAAACAGTCTGGGCTGAAAGACACCCAACGCTTCCCCCGTGTATGAATTTTGTGCACCAGGCACTAGTACTTTATAATAATAATTAAAGAGTAAAACAAAAGATATTCTTCCACCTATTCTTCCCTCTTGAATGAATTTTAGCTTAGAATGAACTTAATACTTTAGAGTGATGCCTTTAATGTTTTTCAGTTCAATTCAGTATTTACCAAGGCCTACTGTGTGTTCAGCATAAGGATAGACCAATTATGGTCTCTGTCTTCTAAGAATTTATCTATATTTCAGTCTGATAAAGAAAATCAAGTCTAGTTATAATATTAAGTGGTAGATACTTTGATAGAGACATATATTCAGTGCTATTGGAGTTTTCCTAGCATCATAGTGTGACTCCAACCTGCCTTTCAACTTTTATTGTTGATTGGTTGACGAGTCTCCCAATGAAGGAAAAAGAAAGTAATGCTCTTATATCTTTTTTCTTTTCATCTTTTATTCCTATCTTTTTCTTTGAAGTTCTGCTTATAATTAAATGTTCTTTTTATATGATATCAAGTTTTTAAATATTACAATTGTTATGTAATATAAAACTTATAATTATCTCAGTTTTGTGTTGTCTTATCAATGTGTAATAGGTTATTTAGAGTAATTTATCTTCCCCAGTGATAAATACTTTATTTTGAATCAAAATTAGTTGCATTTCTACCTGCAAGTAGGATTCATGAAATGTGGTTTTTACCCAGGGATTGTTAAAAATACATGTGAATATTTCTCCCTGATGTATGTTATTTTAAAATACCTTCTTGGCTTTAAAAAACACACTTTTAAAAAATAGACTGTGTCTTTAAAGAAAGTTTTGGGTTTACAGAAAAATTGAGCAGATAGGTAGTTTATAGAAAAATTGAGCAGATAGCAAGAGAGTTTCCATGTACCCATTCTTCTATCAGTTTCAACTGTTATTAATATCTTGCATTAGTGCAGTATGATTTGTTAGAATTGATGAACCAATATATATTTTAAAATCTTGATATAGTTGACATCTCTAAGTTTAAGATGTATAAGGAGTTGATTTTATACATTTATGTACTGTAATATGATTACCTGTCTACCTCTATAATATCACATACTTTTTTCGTGTGTGTGTGTGAGTGGGGGGTGAGGACACTTAAGATCCAGTCTCTTAATAACTCTGAAGTTTATAATACAGTATTGTTTATTATAAATCACTTTGCTTTCTCCAAGACTTATTTACATACTATTTGCAAGTTTGTACTCGTAAACAACGTCTCCCTTATTCCCCTTCTCCTGCAGTCCCTGGTAACCACCATCCTGCTCTCTGTTTTTATGAATTTGGCTTTTATAGATTCCACATTTAAGTGATATCATATAGTATTTGTCTTTCTCTGCCTGACTTATCTCATTGAACATAAGCCTTCAAAATCTATCCATGTGGTTGCAAATGGCAGGATTTATCTGAAGAAAATGGAAATGGTTCAAAAAAAAGATATCTGTACTCCCATGTTTATTGTTGCATTATTAACAATAGGCAAATATGTGAACAACCTAAAGTGTCTATCAATGGATGAGTGGATAAAAAAAATTAGAATATTATTCAGCCACGAGAAAGAAGGAAATCTTGCCATTCCAGACAACATATGTTTTTATTACCCGAAGTTTATAATTTACATTAGGGTTATTCTTTATGTTGTAAAGTTCTTTTAAGTTTCAGTAATGCATGTTATGTACCATCTTTGTAATATCATACAGAATAATTTCATAATACTAAAAATCTCCTATACTCCACCTAAATCCAGGCAAGCAATGATCATTTTTTTTTTATTGCCTCTAGAGTCTTGCGTTTTTCAGAATGTCTTATAGTTGGAAATTTTACAATATGTAGCCTTTCAGAGTGGAATTTTTCACTTAGCCATATGCATTTGAACTTCCTTTGTGCTTTTTTTATGGCAAGAGAGCTTTCTTTTAATTTCAGAATATTCTATTGTATGAATGTACCACAGTTTATATTTCCTTTCATCCATTGAGGGACATCTTGGTTGCATCTGAATTTTGGCAATCATGGGTATAACTGCTACAAATATTTGTGTGCACATAAATTTTAAACTCACTTGGGTAAATGCCTAGGAGTGCATTTGATGGCTCACATGGCAAGACTATAGTTAGCTTTGTAAGAAACTACCAACTGTCTTCCAAAGTGTCTATACCACTTTGCATTCCCACCAGTAAAAGATGAGAGTTCCTGTTGCTCCACAAGTCATCAGCATTTGGTATTGTCAGTTCTTATTTTATTTTAGTCATAACAGAGCTATAGTGGTATCTTGTTGCCTTTTTAAATTAGCGGTTCTCTAAAAACATGATGTTGAGCATCTTTTTATATGCTTATTTGCCATCTGTATGTTTCTCTGATGGAGTGTGAATTCAGAACTTCTGCTCTTCTTTTTGAGGTTAAGAATATTTAATTTTTAAATCTTTATTGTTAAAAATATTACATATATCCTTTTTTCCCCTTTTGATGACTGCTAACCTGACCCCGCCCACCACCCCAGACCTTCACCACCCACCCTATTGTCTGTGTCCAGGGATTATGCATATATGCATACAAATTCTTTGGTTAATCTCCCCCAGTCACCCAGACCTTCCCTCTGAGATTCTGCAGTCTGTTCCATGCTTCTGTGTCTCTGGATCTATTTTGTTCATGAGTTTATTTTGTTCTTTAGATGCCACATATGAGTGAGTTCATGTATACTTGTCTTTCTTTGACTGGCTTATTTTGCTTAGCGTAATACTCATTTTTTATTTGTTGTTTGTATTTGTTGAGTTTTAAGAATTCTTTATATATTTTGTTTACCAGTCCTTTTATCAGATATGTATTCTGCAAAGATTTTCTCTCAGTGTGGATTATCTTATTGTTTTAACAGTGTCTTACACAGAGAAAATATTTTTGATTTTAATGATTTTTTGATTTTACTAGTTTTTCTTTCCTGGAGCATATAATTGGTATTGTTATCACCAAACTCAAGGTCACCTAGGTTTCCTTTTAATGTTATTTTCTAGTAGTTGTACATTTTATATTTACGGCCTATGATCCCTTTTGAGTTAAATTTTTGTGTGTGAATAGTATTTAAGTTTTGTGTTTAGCTTTATTTTATTGCTTGTGGGTGTCCAGTTGTCCTAGTACCATTTGTTGAATGGTCATCTCTTTTTCATTGAATTGCCTTTGTTTTATTGTCAAAGATAAGATGACTGAATTTGTGTGTATTTGTTTCCATACTCTGTTCTGATTGGCCTGTTTTTCTATTGTTTTGCTAATACTACATTGTCTTGATTATTGTAGCTTTATACTAAGTCTTAAAGTTGGGCTTTATCAGTCCTTTGTAGTTCTTCTTCTTAAGTGTTATGTTGATTATTCTGAGTCTTTTGCCTTTCCATATAAATCTTAGAACTATCTGTCGATAACCACAAAATAACTTGCTGGAATTTTTATTGGTACTGCTTTGAATCTATAGATCAAGTTGTGAAGAATTGATGCCTTAACTACATTGAGTCTTCCTATCGGTGAACATGGAATATTTACTTAGATCTTTGATTGCTTTCAATAGAATTTCATATGTTTCTTCCTATAGGTCTTGTATATACCCAAGTATTTATTTTGGTTGCTAATGAGTTTTAAATTTATAATAGGAATTTAGGAAAGGAATTGACTTTTGTATATTCAATATATCCTGCAATTGTGCTATAATCACTAATTCTGGGAGTTTCTTGTTCTTTTTTTTTTCTTTTTGTTCTTTTTCTTTTTTTGCATAGACAAATCATATCATCTTCAAACTAAGTTTTATTTCTTCTTTTTCAATTTGTATATGTTTTATTTCATTTAATTGCCATATTGCATTGACTAGGATTTTTAATATGATGTTGAATAGAAATAGTGGGAGAGAATATTCTTGCCTTGTTCCTGATCTAAGGAGGAAAGCATCTAGTTTTTCACTATTAACTATGATGTGCTATAGTTTTTTTTATAGATCTCCTTCATCAAGTTTAGGAAGTATGCAATTATGTAATGCTCTCCTTATCCCTGATAATTTTCCTTATTCTAAAGTCCGCTTGTCTGAAAAAATTATAGTTACCCCATCTTTCTTTGGATCATTGTTAGCATGGTGTATCTTTCTTCATTCCTTTACTATTTTAATCTATCTGTGACTTTATATTTAAAGTGTGTTTTTAATAGGCAACATATAGTTGGACCCTGTTTTTTTATCCACTCTTTGAATCTCTTAATTTATATTCAAAGTGATTATTGGAATAGGTGAGTTATTATTGATCATGTTTATAATTTTTCTATTCCTTGAATTTTTTAAATCTCTCTTTTGTCTTCTCTGATTTTAATTGAGTATTTTACAATTTTACTAGAGGCCCAGTGCACAAAATTTGTGCATGGGTAGGATCCCTAGGCCTGGCTGGTGATCAGGGCTGATCAGGTTCCATGCCTCCCTGCCGCCCACCTTCTCCTTTTCTTACTCCCTCAGTGCCCCGCCGCCAGTGCTGGTCACTCACCATATTCTGTGCTGCCCCCTGGTGGTCAGTGTATGTCATAGTAAGCAATCGAACTCCCGGTCTCCTGGTTGAACTCCTGAGAAGACACTTTGTATATTAGCCTTTTATATATATAGATTTTCCCTCTTCCCTCAGTAAATAATTGTACTTTCTTAAAAAAATTTTTTTCTACTTACTTTAGGAATTGAAACATATGTTTTATAATTAATCTACATGTACTTTCAAATAACTATAACATTTTACTGTAGCTTTGATTTCTTTTAACAGAATTTCATAGGTTTCTTCCTTTCTATAACATTTCGCTGTTATAGCTATTTGGGCAGATAGAATATTTCAGTTCTTCTTTCTGGTCCCTTATGTCATTGCTGTTTTACATTTCCCTTACCTATAAACTAATAACCTAGTACATTTAGCTCTTATTATTCATTTTTATAAATCTTATTTTTATTGAGGTGAAATTCAAATAACTGAATTATCCATTTTAAAGTGAACTATTTTAATGGCATTTAATATATTTACAATGTTGTGTAACCGCTACCTCTATGTATTTCCAAAACACTTCCATTATCCCAAAAGGAAACTTTATACTTATTTATGCCATCATCTCTCTAGTAAACATAATGTACCAGATAATAAGAACTGAGCTAAATAGGATTCTAATATGAGTGCTTATGTGTATCTGGGTAGGAGTTAGGCTGTATTTAATGTTTGCTGTAACTATAGTTTGTTCAGGCTTCAGTTGGCTCAGGTGTCTATTGTTGTTTGTCTTATTGTCTTTGGGTTATCTTCCTAGTGTTCCCTAGTTACTCCGAGGCTTTCTAATCTTTTGACTGTCTTTTGTGTCTGCTATGATGTCCTGCTTTTGAATCTTTAAAGTCTGTATCTAACAATTACACATTTTGGAGCTTGTATGTAAATGTATTTCATCTGTCTTTTCCCTCTCTGTTGTTTCCTATCGTCTCCTCTCCTTTTGTATATGGTTACTTTTTGTGTGCTGGTCATTATACTTTCAAAATTGTTTGTAGACAAAATTTGAAGGCTAGGATGATAGTATTCTAACTTGGAGAAGAGTTAAGTTTGCTTTTACCAGACACCAATAGATAGTATTATTCTCAGATGTTTAGTGACAATAGTTTTTTGGGATCATTTTAATCCAGTTTAATGCTTAGTATGAGTTTCTACAAGAGCTCTGGGTAATTCTGGTTTAAACTTGTCATAGGGTGCAACTGTTCAAGATTCTGACCCATAATGAAGGATACACCAATTCAATTCCTCCTGCATGGCACTTAACTTTCATTTCTGTTTTTAAATCACTCGGCATTGTAAAAAGTGCCATTTAACCCAGTTTGTTATCCTTTAAGTATTGATAATTGCCCTAAAGGAAGAATGGCTACAAATGTTGGTGTCTCTTCCCCATGCTACTTCCCTTTCCGGGATGCTGGCTTAATAATCTTTCTCCATTTTATTAGCTCTCTGAATCTTAAAGTAGATGGCCTTTATATTTTGTTCAGTGTTTCTTATATAAATTCTCTAGTTGACCATTTTCTGAAGTGGATATTCATTTATAGTTATCTATATCCACATTTATTTTATAAAATTTTGATCATATAAAATATATCTGGATTTTTAAAGCTTGACATATTAAGAGTATTCCACCATGTAATTGTATTCTTTAAAGACATATTTTAAAAAATTATTAAATAATGTTTTTTTTTCACATTTTTGTATAATTTCCCTATCTTTTTTTGATCTCACTTCCCATTAGTAGACATTTACTTTCCCTCTTATTCACTATATAGTGATATTCCTAAATTCAATATTATTTACAGATTGTCCCTTTACACATTTTATGAATCTAAACTTGGTCATCCTTACTACACTAGATACCTACTGTGATAACAAAATTGAATTTTATTAGCAGGATGCATGGGAACTTTTAATATTTTGAGAAACACCTGGCTTTTAAGTTAAAACTGGAAACAGAAGCTTGTGCGAGTGTATAGTTTTACACCTAGCAATAAGAGAACACATGTCCATCTGATCTTAGGAAGATTTTATAAGTTTCAAATGGGTCTTTGGCCCTGAGCCATTCTTGCTGTCATTTTTTATTAACATTGTTCTCTTTTTCTTCTTTTGAAAAGCCTGCTTTTTGTAATCTTGTTTCTAAAAAATATGATTCCATTCAAAAGGATATTGTAAAATGGTGTCTTAAAATTGTGTTTCAGTCCATTAAAAAGACTCATAAAATATCATAATACAAAATATGTAGTAACTAATCAGAACCGCAGAGTTAACCATAACTCTCTTTTAACTCTGTTTCATAGTAAATCAGCTTGCAGTGATCATCACAAAACAGCAACTTTTTTGAGACAAACATCACTAGTTTCATTTAAAATCACATTTGTAGATAGTCTAAATTGGGAGTTTTAATAATAGCATTGAGATTAAATCTTACAGTTTACTACTCAGTTTTTGTGTAACATTTGTGTCAGCCTTTTTATTTTTATAAACTAGATTATATATATAACTTGAGGCATGCACCCTAGATCTGGCTGGCAATCAGGGCCAATCTGTGGGGCAACCTGCATGGTGATGGGGGGTGGGCCCTGCTGGCACCTAAATTGGCCAGCCTGGTGCTGCCCACTTGCTGGTCTCACTCCCTGCTGCCACCAGTTGCCTCCCTATGTGGGGTGACCAGAGGAGTTATGGGTGTGTGTGTGTGTGCTGGCACCTGCCTTGGCTAGCCTAGGTCCAGGTCCCCCGGTGGTCAGTGCGCATCATAGCCATCATTCATTCCAGTTCCACCATTCGGTCAATTTTCATATTAGGCTTTTATTATATAGGATGTTTGGTCTTTCATAGATTGGCTGAATTGTAATAATTGCTATTCTCTTTTCTATGGCATATTTTTTAGGTAGTAGAAATGTATTATCTCTATCTCATAACACTCTTCCTCTTTACTGTGGTTCATCAAAACTTAATTTTGTGGGAGATTGGATTCAGCTTTTTAATTTATTCTTATGAACTAGATCATGGTTGTTATGTTTAGTTTTTCCTAGGCTGACTAAATTGCAACTGTGCTGTTCCTTTTTCTGTGGTACTTCTTTAGGGAGTGGATAGTAGATAGGTTCTTCTTGTTCTGATACTCTTTTTACCTGACTAGTGTGGTTCAGAAAAAACGTATCTTCTATGTTGATAGGAAACTATTAATAAAAATAATAGATTCTGAAAGGAACAAAGAAACTGTCATTTTTTCATATGTTTACTCTGTCAGTTATAGTGCTTGTCACACGTAAAATTAATAGAATAGTTTGTTTAGAACTTTAGACATTTTAATGAAAACCTCTCAAGGACGTTGAAACTAAGCTTTGGTAACCTTAATTTTTGCACTTTTTTTGGTTATTTTTGCTATTTCTAGAGGGAATAGCAAAACACAGTACAATAACTTAGGTAATTTTCCAATAAATATTCTTGTTCTGTATGAATCTCTTGGTAGGTTTTCTTTAGATACTCTTTGTGTTAGAATGTGGACATAAGCTTAGTATTTTTATAACTTTTCTATGCACACTTATAAACTACAATGTTATCCATATTATTTTTCCAAATTTGCTTTGTTACAAGTGGTTTATTTGATATATGAATTTTAATAGGTTTTTCCTTGTATGGAGTTTTCCTCTGTGAGAAGTTGTCTTATATATATTTGGATTCCTCATCCTTGGTCTCTAACATTCTTCATAGCCAGTGACATATCCAGTAACTTGAGTGCAGTCCTAAGATCATGCCCTGAAGTCAAGGTAATTTACTGGATAGAAGAAGCATACCCTGGTTTTCCTAGTAAACCACACGAAAGGTATGGGTTTCCTTGGCTAAAATTTGGCTTCCTTCATCATTCTCCCGTCTTTAGAGGGCAGTTTGGAGTAGTGCCCTTCACTTTGATGTGGTTTTTAAATTTCTTCTCTTCATTGGACTTCTTATAGAAGCCTTTATTTGAAACAGAATGTTTAAATCTAGTGTGGCTCTCTAACACATCATTCCCCCCCCCCCCTCCATTCAATATATTTTCAGTCAGGTAAATTATATTGGATCTTTTATATCATTTCCATGGTGCAAAAAAGTGAGAGAGGAGTAAGTAGGTAGACACAGAGAAGTAGTTCTAGTGACTCAGTGCACATACTTGCAGCAACTGGTTTTTAGAATTCTCCTAATTTTGCTAGCGGAAGACTAATTTTTAGCATCTCCGTGGATCACTTGGGCAGAAAGGAATTGCAGCATATACCTCAATATTCTGCTCCTTTATAAAATTTAAAACTTATTCTATTAAAAAATAATAGTGTTCTTCCCTGGACCATATGCCTAAGTGTTTTGAATATTTAATATATGATACTAAATATTTTCCATTTTGATAACATTTAAAACTCTTGGTTGAAGTAGATAGAAGGGAGAAAATAAACTTGCTATTTACTTAAAACTATAGATATCATTTTAATTCAGGTTGTGTGAATGTTATTATAGGAGTTATTAATTTTATATTATGTATCTTGTCAGAAAAATTATGGTACTTAAAAAATGATCCATTTATTATTTTCATTTTTAAAGTCCAATAACGATTTATTTTCTATGTGTGTGTGTGTGTGTGTGTGTGTGTGTGTGTGTGTTTTCTTTTCTGAGTTAATGTGTTTCAGGTGTTGAAATAATAAGTCTTTTAATTTTAAAGCTAGGACTTCACTTAACTAACTAAAATTATACAAGGACGTATGTACAGCTAGTTAACAGCAATTAGAACTACATGTTACACCTCAAAATTATTTGTCCAGTACTTTTTTCCCGTCACATTGTTTAGTTGTTTTGTCATAGCAATTTTTAAAATTTTAACTTCCTTGTGAAGAAATCTGTTAGAAAAAAATTTTCTTTTCCAAACTGGGGCCTAACTCTATTCCTTTTCTTATGATATTTTATTGCACCTAGAAAACCTAATGGTACATTTGAAAGGAGATATCATACTTGATTGGAATTGTCAATATAATGTTATAATAGGAAGCATTTGCCACCATTTGAAGTCCATTATTAGTGATATTTGATTTAAAAAATTTACCTACCATTATTTTTATCCTCCTACTTTCTACCACTCTTGACTCCTCTCCTGCACTCATCTACATTTAAACAACTATAATAGAGTTTGGAAGAGTTTGAAGAAATCTAATAACAATATTTGCTTTTAGTGACTAACTTGTACCTGAGATATTTTGGAAAGATGGGTATCTCCTCTGCTTCTGAGAGCTCTTGAGACTCTGATTTTTAATAGGATTGTATTCTCGAATTTAAAGGTGTAGATACAGGCAAGACA